>VYZV01007154.1:17316-81548 GCA_013401275.1 Pandion haliaetus | reverse complement strand
TTCCCCTTCTTAAATATGTTTCCCAGAGGCACTACCACCGTCACTCCCCGCCTAGAGGCGGGTCCGACAATTTGGCGCGCGGGTCCGACATTTTGGGGCAGCGAATTCTTCCAGCAACTTCTTAAAGGGGCCGCCTCTGCAGCCCCCCTCCCCTGCCACCGAGGAAAACTGCGCCACACAAACCCATAACAATTTGATATAGGAAAAATGCCAGCTACCTTTAGTAGCTCTTCCAATTAATCAATAAATCCACGTGAAATTTCTGCTGATAGTTTCTGTAAGCTCTAATTATTGTTACACAAGGTTCAATATTATTATCTTCTGATAGTTTTTGTTGATTATTTCCAGCATCATGTATGATATTGTTTTGGGGTTTTGTGTTTGGGTTTTTTTGGGGGGGAGGTGTAAATATATCAAAATATTCAGTAAGTTTGTAAAGTGATCAGTGCTTTTTTTTTTTAATTTTTTTTGTATTGGCCACTAAGTCTGTGACTCAAAAATATGCTGGACAATAGAATTCCTTCATTTCTTGACACATGGTATGGGGTAGAGTGTTTAAATTTTGCACTTCTTAGAGATGGCCAAGATCAGAATCTATTAGAAAAATCTGATTGTTGTAGGCAAAGGTGAAGGTAAGTGCTTGGTAGGAGTTACAAAACTGTATGAGTAAAATGGTTTAACAGTACTGGAAGTCAATACAACTTCACCAGCTTTAGGTCTTTGTTCCACTTGACTTTGGACCTTGCATTACTATTTCACCAGGGCAAAGCAGATATGAGATACATACTTACGATTTACATGAGTACAACTCAAAGATCAAACAGGTGCTCAACTTGTATTTTCATCAGGACATATTTAAGTAAGGCAAGAAAGCAAATGAAATATTTCACACAACTTACTTTAAACCTTTAAGAATCAAGTATAAGTTAAAATTGAACTGTTGATGTCTTACTAAATGACTGAATGACAGGAAATAATATAAAAGAACAGTTGAATAATCTTAACAAAAATGTAGCACTTAAATAAAACCACCTAGGAAAAAACAAAATTTATTTTAAGTTTGTCTATAATGTTGGTTCCTTTGACTTAAATGTTTCAAGGAATATTAATGTGTTACACAGATTGAAAAAAAAAGAAGGAAGCTGTAGTTAAAACAATCTTTTCCTAGGTCTGTGAATGCTTGCAGTGATGTTTCAATGTCAGCTCATGACTTAATAATCATAACCTTTTTCCTTCTTTTCTGCTCCCTTAAGAACATTTTCTTTATACTTAAGGAAATTTGTTCAGAGGCTAGGCTGTTGTCTTAATTAAGTTACTATCCATGTAAATATCCTTTAAAAAGGAGTATTCAAGAACTTTTTGTCACAGAAACATTACATTAAGTTATATTTACTAGCAACTGATATTACTGTATCTGATGGATAGGGAATTAGTCTATTGTTTCTCATTCAAGTCCTTTCAGGAGCTTATGTAAAATTTCTGTAGTAAGAAATTTTTTCCTAACTGAATCACTTTACATATTAGACTTGTCCATTGTTTATTGGACTAGATTGTAGCAATCAGAAACATACCTGGGACTTCCGGAATCAGGGAGCCCAACTCATTTAATTCCAAAGTGCACGCTTGAATTTGGTTAGACAAAACTCTCCTTAAACTCTACTGACCATACAAACTCTTTGTCTCCCAACTGTAGGGTTAGTAGCTGTTACATTTATGCCAACATTGTAAACATGTAAGGTGGGATGAGCTTGATGTTCTACATACAAAAAAATTTATTCACACTTTATAACAAGGTTGTCTGTACCTAGATACAAAGATTTTTAATCACATTTTATCAAGTAATTTATACAACAGAAGCAATGCTGCTTGTATAGATGGACAAATGTATCCAGTAATGAATAATAAATGGCAAGTTCATAGCTACTCCTGTGTAAATAATTATTTTTTTTTTTTGTCTATCAAAGCAAGAGAAATTATTTTGGATAATGTTGAGTTGTTTTCCACCTAAAGTAAAAGGTTTTTCTTTCATTTTGTCGAAGTCAAAATAGTTATACTGAACACAGCTCACAGAAAAAGGATGTGTTTGGGTAGATAGTCCTCTATGTCAAAATAATTAAGGCACAAACTGAGAGCATGGTAGGACTGGATTCAGTTTTGTCATCTCCCCACCTCTATCTCAGTGTGAAATTCTTAATAAAATTAATTGTCTCAGCCAGCATATTGTACAGTATTCAGATGGAATTTCATTATTCTATTCTATTGGAGCTCTTTTAATTTATATTAAATACTTAAAATATTCATCGAGCTAGTGAAAGAGAATGCAAATGATGCCAATACCATACAATCCTTTCTTTCTAAGACTTGATCTTTTTTTCTACCTCAAAGTCTTGTATGGGAGGTTTTAGAGGACTTTTCTGCATCTGTCATTTGACAGGTAACTATCAGAAGCAACTTTCTTGTATGTGTACAAAATTTTTAACTGGAATACCAAAACTCCAGATATGGCCATAGGGCAAGTGCGCTTTGTCTGCACAGTCCATCCACTGCATATGGAAAAACGGGACTTATTATGAATGCATGACAGTCATTCTGCCATTAGTAGGTCTGATGCTTCTAAAAAGTGCCAGATTTCAACACATCCCTAAAAGATTGCACAAATACACAGCCCACTTGTAAAAAGTATACTTAGCTAGTTCAGCATTTCCTTCAGTATATTACCCTTAAAATATGGTTCATCTTTTCTTAAATAAAGTAGTTGTCAGTATCTTCTCCAATGTAATTTTAAGTACTTCACACAAGATGAAACAGTGTCAGCAGGAAAATCTCTGAAAACCACCCACCCAGAATTCAAAGTTAGGGGACTCGTGAGAAGTGTAGTTGCATGTTCATGCAAATGTAGTAAAGAATTGAGTCTGGGACTCCCACAGCCCAAGATGTTTCTCTACTTATTTAACTTAGGTAAAAGGATTGTTAACCATGCCATTCCATTCTGTTAACGATGAAAAGGTATTGCAAATGAAATTACCTAGTACATTGAGACAGAATCTGAGAGTAATTTACAATTTACTAAATCTACTTTTTTTTTCAAGTATATCTTCCAAAAAAAATGTCTAGATCTATGTAAGAGTGAGATTGTGGCAGAAAATTATACTCACTGGGAGTTTGAAAGTCATCTTCCACAACCTTGGCCAAATGCTTTGATTATGCTGTAATAAAAAGGGTGCATCCTGGAGCTGCCTTCTCTATATACAGTTGCTTCATAGGTAGCCTATTGATGGCTAGTACAGATTTGCCTCAGTGAAGTAATATTTTATTGCACTTACACATGCAATACTCCATGTGTCCTGGGAAGTGTGTACCATTTGTATCTGAGACTGTCTATGTGCTTGAATGCATGTGGCAAGCCAGTCCAGTCTTTTCTATAACTCTGGGCTTGTTATAGTTTACAGACATGGGGAACTTGGGAACAGTGTTATTCTGCAAGATTGTGATTAATGTGTGGTTTAACTCACAAGTTTTTTGCAGGAATAAATATTTGAAAGATTGCAAAGTAGTCCTAAACCTCAGTACTGAGGGCCCTACTTACATTTCTACATTTTTACAGAAACTTAATTTTTTATGTCGATATTTCCTCAGGTAATAACATTGTGAAATTACGAGCACTTTCCCACATCAGAGATGAGAACACAAATACAGCACAGCAGAAATATATTAAAATATTTTATTTAAGAAAACACAATACTAAAGAGATTTACAATAAGTTAAACTAAGTTAAATAATAAACAATTATTGTTGGTTTCTTGTTTCCTGAAAAAAATCCAATATTTCAAATGACAATAACTTTCTATGCAGCTGTACTTCCTACAGTTGATATAAAGCAACAATTGATAGCAAATTGTACTGGCAGACCTTGGCTGAATATAATTACCTCAGCTAAAAGAGGTTCTGAATAAATTAATCATAGTATAATAGCATTTCTATTTTACAGCACTCTGGTATCAGAAAAAAAGAAACCATCACCTTATTAATTAATACATTTTATTGCTTCTGTTTACAATTGTTGAATTATGTCACTTAATTGAATTTTACCTCTTCAATTAGTATTACACAGAATATTAAATATGCAGCAAATGCAGATAAAGCAGCATCTACTTTTAAAATATAATTATATTCCAATTTCTTTGTGAATGTTGCACACCCTATCCTAAGACAATAAATTCTCCCACTGAAGCTACATAAAACAAACAGAGAAACAAGAAATTACTGAGTTTCATATAACTTGAGGACAAAAGATCCTGAGGCGCTTGTAAGTTGAAAGCAGCGACTCCCACAACCACATCATGGTACATCATTTTGACAGTTCAAAAATAGAGATACATTCAGGTTTCTTCAGGCCCTTGAAGCAGAAAGGGAGAGGAAATCAGTGGTCTATAGGCATCCATTTGCTAATCATGCATTTGAAGTGGCCAAAAAAACCCCATGGACACAAAACTGAGACTGAATTTCTGTCCTTAAACTGAACTTTGGGCCTCAGGTGGAGGGGGTTGTCCATTAAGAATCCCAGGATTCATTCAGTTCCCTAAGCATAGGCTTCCAGTGTCGCCTGTGGTGCCTGAGGGTGTCTCCCGGCTCCCTGCCCCACTCCCCCCACACACCCCCACACCCCACCTCCAGCTGCTGTGGGAGGCAAGTGTGTGCCTCCCACCAGTCCTGAGCCATAGCTGCCAGCACTGGGCAGCTGACTAGAATGCTATTTGGCTTCAAAAATGACATGGAGGGTTGTTTGTGGGCAACTGAGTTGAGTTTTATCTGTTAGCAGAAGTTTGTCAAAATATGTCTAGTTAATTTTGCAGCCGCTAAGTCATGGGATTCCTGGTCCTTTTTCCTTGACTTTGATTATGTTCCGTTTAGTGCTTGGTTTAGATCATCTCTTGACCTTTGTCCCTGATCTTCAGTATGGATTCAGATACAAAATAACCAGCATGTAGTCATCCTGCCCCAGGAGCAGAGCAGGTATTTCATTACAAAGCTGGAAAAAAAAAGAAAATTTTGTTGTTTTTCATTCCACAAGAGAACTATAAACTCATCTCCACCACCTAGACCTCTACTGCATGATTAAAGAGCACGCAGAAGTTATTGTCCCAATTACTAATTGCTTATGTCCTGAAAGCTGCCTGGAATAGGGAGGAGGTCAGTTGGGCATCTGTGATGCAGTCTTCTAGTCAGACAAACGTGTCCAAATTTTACGTGTTGTCAGAATCAGCACAGCTCTGTTCCTGACACTGAAGTTTTGAAAACATTACTTTTTCATTCCAAAGACTAAATCTGGATTCCATAGCTTTAAAAAAAAAAAAAAAAAAAGAAAAAAGAAAAAATTGCCTCCTCTGTATTCCTTAGCAAGGAAGTAACAAAGAAAAAAGATTGGCTTTGCTGTCAGAAAAACCCTGCATTTCATATACAGAGCAATCCTGAGCACAGCTGAGGTCCAGCACATTTGTCTTCTTTCTTTCTTTCTTTCTTTTTTTTTTCCTTGCTCCAGGGAAAGACTGTCAAGTTCACAAGAGTTAAATGGCCACCAAACCATAATGTGGTTTATCAATCTCTGACAGCACTGAAAGGAATCAGGAATGTTTCACTTATAGTGCTACAACATCTTCAAAATCAGTGTGCATGTCTAAAGAGACAGATTTAGAGTCACGTCAGGAGAGAACTGAAATTCCTTTATGGATGTGAATGAAGCATATATATATTATAGGGTTTCTTCCATTACATTTCATTATAATCACATAATTCTAAAACACATTTTAGATGTTGTCGCGGNCCCTTCAAAGTGGATTTGGGGGATACAGATAACAATACAATAGCCAAGGGCTAATTTGAACAATGTTCCCACCTAACCACAGTGCTGGTCAATGTGTGATTCAGGGCAAATTTGGAAGAAGCTAACATATGTAGTCGCTATACAAATATGTCTACGAGTCAATTATCTCACTCCATAAATAGTGGACAGCCCAGGGCCACTGAGCTCTCTGCACGGCAGCAGGCTGCACACCAGGATCTTCCCTTGAGTAGCAATGCCTCTCAAGGTTACTCCTCGAGATGGAGAGATTCCTTGCTGCAACAGACTCTCAGTAAGTGATTAGTAGCATACTAAACTTTGAAATCTTAGCTAAGTGATATCAAGGATTGATTGTGCACATGCAATTTTTTAGATATAAACCGTTGACCAAGTCTGGGACTAAGTCTGGATCCAGCCACACCTACACCACCCTCTGAGAAGGAGTTTAGAATGCAAGGGGGTCCTTTCGAACTTCGTGACTCAACAGGAGCGTCTCCCTTACAGTTTTATCTAACCTTGTCCTCTATGTAGTAAATGTCAAGTGAACCTTGCCATCAAATCTTGTTAAACCACTGTCGCATTTACTATCAAATTTTCTTAAATCAATGGGTTTTATCAATAAACATACTGCTACTTCTCTCTTATGAACAAAGTGTATCACTCACTCCATCTGCAACAGACGTATAGGTTTAGAATTTTCTTACACTCTCACAGATACTTGAAGGCAGGTTCACTTTCCTTTTGGGTGTCTTTTGAATTAATTGCTATGTAACTTTCAACAACAAAACAACGCTATAAATAAAATGAGCAAAATTCCCACAAATTGCTTTAACAGACATTTATCTGTTAAAAGCCAATATCCAATTAGAAATACTTTATTTAAAATTTCCTTTATTTTTTCTGTCATTACCATTTTCATTGTTTCTTGTCAGTTTTCATAAAGATATTTTCTATATATCTGCATGTATATATCTGCATTTATATGACATGGTTTATGACATGGTTTAGTGGGCATGGTTGATGGTTGAACTCAATGATCTTAAAGGTCTTTTCCAACAGAAATGATTCTATGATTCTATATGTGTATGTCGTGGTTTCGGTCTCAGCTCAGCCAGTAACAAAGCATCAGGCAGCCACTCTCTCACTCCTCCTGACCCCCTCCCGTGGGATGGGGTGGGGAATCAGGAAGGAGAAAAGAAAAAGAAAACCAAAAACGGAACCTCATGTGTTCAGATAAGGACAGTTTACTGGGACAACACAAGGAGAGAATTTACAACAACAACAACAACGCTACTAATAAAAGAATATACAAAAACGAATGATGCACAGTGCAACTGCTCCCCACCTGGAACCCCCCACTCCACCACTTCCCCCATCAAGAGCTGAGAGCGAGAGAGCCCCCCCCAGCCCGCTCCCCATTTATATACTGAGCATGATGTCACATGGTATGGAATAGCTCCTTGGCTAGCTCAGGTCAGCTGTCCTGGCTGTGCCCCCTCCCAGGTTTCTGTGAAAATGAACTCTATCCCAGCTGAACCCAGGACAGCATGTAAGTGTTTTATTTTCCATGGTGAATTAGAAATTCACTTTACTTGCAAATGTAAAGTGAAAAACAGGTTATCTTCAGCTGATAGGAATCTTCAATGTCAGCTCTACTTCTTGTAGTTAAGGAAAGATTAAAATATTTACAACTGTTAATGAATGAGTATAAAGGTATCTATTTGAAATTAAAGAAGGTTTATACTAGCTACTGGAGTATAACAGACTTTTTTTAATATGAAGACTGCATACATAGGCTATAGTTTTAAATGTATGATAATTTCAAAAGCAGGTTCTATTGTCTCTATAGCAATATATTATTTCTTAGTTTTAGCCTCCCAATGTCTCAATGTGTAATGCTGAAAGTAATCTCTTGTTCTTGCATAAGCTGTCTTTTGTTCTTCAGCCAAGTGCTCTGTTATGATTCACTAAAAAAAATGGGTTTTTTTCACCCAGTTTAAGATAAACCTGTAGGAAAACAATTCATTCCATAGATTATGTGATATGGAATGGTAACTCTTAGAATCATAGAATACCTCAAGCTGGAAGGGACCCATAAGGATCATCGAGTCCAACTCCTTGCTCTTCACAGGACTAGCTGAACTAAACCATATGACTGACAGCGTCATCCAGATGCTCCTTGAACTCTGAACTTCTTGTTCAGCAGCTACTCCTTTAAGCACTTTAAGCTTTGTCAAATATTCTGGAATATCTGATGCTTCCTTCATGTTGTTCTGCTTAAAACTTTCCCAAGATTTAAAGGTGAGTCTTTAGAATGTACATTCTATACGAACTGTACATAAGGCAGTGACTCATTAGGCATCCAATTAAATCTAAATGAAACTTATACAAGATATACCATAGTTGTAAGAAGTCATTAAGCTTCTTTGTAAAAGTAGGTAGCTGGAAAAATCAAGGCCTCCTAGAGAATATGTGTTGATGTGAACGTGCAAGTTCATGCATGCATCTGACCTATGTGGGCAGAGGAGTTCTGTTTGGCTAAAGGTATCTGAAGATATAGTTCCACCCTGGACCCAATCTGCTGTATTTAAATGTAGAAAGAGGAAGTTCTGCTCCTCCTTTCTCCTTCCACATCTTGGCTGCAACCTCTTGAGACTTCTCTTTTCAGAAGTGCTTTTGCAATCCCAGCATGAGTTAGAGGCAGGGAAGCAAAAAGGAAAGCCCAGCAGGTGGGGAAAGGAGACAACCAACATCTGTCATTAATTCACATTTAGTTTTCATAAGGCATAATGAGAAACTGAATAACTGAGTGAAACAGAAAGAAAGTCCAACACAGCCATCACAGGGAAAACAAAAAAAATACAACTGATGCAGTCAGATTGTGTCCCAAGAACACAAACATCAGAAAAAGTCTGGAGAAATTGCTTTTGGAAGTGACACCTTACTGAAAACACTTTTTTTATAGGCAGATAAAATGTTTCATGGTTCATTTCTCCAGAGCACAGAGAAAGAGGATTTTGCATATTCCTTTACAACTAATCAGCTGTATCAAAGAGAACAATCCAAGCCATTAGCACTTTCTCCACTTAGCTGAAACAAATGTGTACCCAACATTTGTGAGAATCTAAAAAATTAACTGCTTACTTTAACATATGTTAAGTTGACAATACTGAGATGAAAGAATTTAGAATGTATACATTAGATGTTTTGTAAAATTTGGTTCATGTCTTGCATTAAAACCTTTAAAGACCAGTCTGAACCTATTCTTATTTTTTCTTTTTTTCTTTATTTTTTTCTGTCAGGCTTAGATACTTTATAATGCTAGGTAACTTATTTTTATTCAAGGGATATTTCAATTTATAAAATTTTAAATATGATGGATATCTGTCATGCTTTTCATGCTACTTTAAAGATCCATGTGGATTTACCAGTTAGTAATAAGTCAACAGCTTCTGCCTCCTCTGCCTTTTCCATTAGTAACATACAGAACTGTATTTGGGTTTTGGGTCATGTGAAACAATATTAGCCATGCAACCATGCAAAATCCTCTAATAACATGGCTGTATCAGACACTTGTCTCTATGAAATTTCTGTCTTTTTTTATGCATAATTCTATTTTTCATTTAATAGCTAAAGTAGCCAGTTTGAAGCTAAAAAATATTTGTTCCAGATTGCAACTGAATTAAAAGTTCACAATAGTCTTGTTTAATGGGGAATGCATTCCCAAGGTTGTCAAATTTAAACAATGAAGTGTAGATTGTCATCAAATAATTGTGTGCTTGTGTATGTGTTTACAGTCAAGGTTAAAGTTTCAGCTTACTCTGTCTTTGTGATTGGATTATTCTATACTATTAAATGAATATTGTGATAACTGAAAAAAATAATCTGAATGGCACTTAATGTTGCATACAAGCCACAGAAATTTAACAAATACATGTGCTAAAAACTACCCTTTCTTGCTAAGTACCATAGCCAAGTTTGGTTAGCATTGGACACAGTATAAGATATATTTATTTGGTCAAGTTTTTGACCGATCTCTAGCAGCGTTCCAGTCTACAGTGAAGGCTTAGACCAAAATTAGTAGAAACCTTCCCAATTTCTTAAATAGGTGTAAGCAGTTCTGGTTTTTAAGCTTTTGGTACAATGGCTCAAATGTAAATAACTATTATATGAGGAGCTTTAATATCCGAATTTGGAGAAACTAGAGGTTCATCCTGATTCAACCTTACTATAGGTCTACAAACACCACTGACATAAACCATTTTCTTTAAAAAGGATTCCCTGGAATCAAGCAATACAACAATGAAAATAAATATAAAATTCTAAATACATCACAGAAATATATCAAAACAAGACTTCACCCAGCAGACCTACATAAGTTAATGTAATTTTGCCACATTTAACGAGAGTGTGTATGTACCTACATTTCAAAAAGGCAAAATAATATTTTAAAACTTATTTTCTCACAATAGCACAGCAAAATCTCTGGAGAAGAAAATTAATACATGAAACACTACATACAAATAGAAAGAATACCAGAAACATTAAAACACCTAAAACTGTAGATTCGCAGCAGAAACCAGAATACTGGGATAATTCCATAGAAATTACCTTCCATAAATTAAAACAGAAGACCTTAGTTTCTTCATGAGATCTTTATTTTAAATACTACAGAAAATCCCATGATTCCAGAATTTATAAAAGTAGAGCTCAAGCAGCTATTGAAATAAACAAAACCAAACCCAGATCAGGTAACATTCATGATAGGAAATCTGATGATTATTGATAGATCATAGCTAAGCTACTGAGAGGGTGCAGGCAGTAACTCGGTAATATTCATAGAAAGTTTATGACATGAAAACGGAAATAATATGTCAAATAATAACACTGTAGACTGATCAAAGAAAGACATTTCACATCGTAATTTCTAAAGAATGTGTATTTTGGATGAAAGGGTTGACAAACATGTTTCCTCATTGTTACGGGTTTGTGTGGGGTGAGTAATTTTTGGTAGAGGTGGAGGGGACCGCAGAAGTGCCTCCTGTGATAAGCTGCTAGAAGCTCTCGCGGCTACAAGTCGGACCTGCCTCTGGCCCAGGCCAACCCAGTCAGTGACAGTAGTAGCACCTCTGGGAGAACAGATTTAAGAAGGGGAACTGGCAGTGTGGGGGGGATTTGTAACGTGAGAGGAACAGCCCTGCAGATACCGAGGTCAATGAAGAAGGAGGGGGAGGAGGGGTGCCTGAGGAGGCTGATGGCCCTGCAGCCCATGGTGAGACGGCAGGCTGTCCCCCTGAAGCCCATGGACGTGAGCAGTGGAGCAGAGGCTCCAGAAGATGACCGTGACTCCATGGGAAAGCCCGCGCTGGAGCAGTGTGTGACTGGAGAGCAGCCCATGGAAAGGACCCGCACCAGGGAAGTTTGTGAGGAACTGCAGCCTGCAGAAAGGAACCACGTTGGAGAAGTCGGTGAAGGACTGTCTCCCGTGGGAGGGACCCCACGGTGGAGCAGGGGACGAGTGAGGAATCTTCCCCCTGAGGAAAGGAGCGGCAGAGACAACGTGTGGCGAGCTGACGGAACCCTCATCCCCTCTTCCCCTGTGCCGCCGGGGGGAGGAGGTAGAAAGAACTGGGAATGGAGCTGAGCTGGGAATGCGGGAGGGGTGGGGGGAAGGTGTTCTGAGGTGTGGTTTTCCTTCCTAATACCCTTGGTTTTGATTGGATTTGTAGTAAATTAAATTGCTTTTGTTTCTTCCCCAACTTGAGCCTGTCTTTTGCCCGTGACCATAAGTGGGGAGTGATCCCTCCCAGTCTTTGTCTCGACCCACAAGCCTGCCTTTGGATTTTCTCCTCATCCCATTGTTGCCGGGGTGGGGGAGTGAGTGGCTGCGTGGTGCTTTGTTACCGGCTGGGCTGAAACCGAAACCATGACGCTCATTAAAGAACAAACTGAAAATGATTGCCATGTTCTTTGTGTAATTTGGATGATGTTTTATTTAATATTCTTCAGTATTGGGAAACTGGAATTTCTTCATATGGATCAATGTAGACCTGGACAAAAGAAAATTGGTTTTGGACCCATTCAGTCAGACTAGTAGCTACTACTCTATTTCTGCAGTTTTTTATTGTATAACTGTAAAAACATCCTTAGAGTCCCTCTCAATTTGACGTGACATAACTGAAAGGAGGTTCTGGCCTCTGCTTCAAAGTGCATAATGAGTAGTTTACATGGATTTTTGTCTGTTATTTGTTCAGTTGAGCACATTGTGAGGTATATTAGTGATTTATATATTCTGTCTGCATGTCTTTAATGTGTATTGTTACTGTGCCTTTTCACAAAGCATACTTGTAGGCATTTAACAAAGATGTATTCTTACATAAAAATTACTAATTTTCTTGGTGTCTATTCCTTAATAACTAATTAGTATCCTTGCAAGGACATATTTATTTTCTCTAGCTGCTCAAGATTTTAAGAATTTTTTTAAAACTTTTGTTTCCTTTGTAAATTCTATCTGTATTTATCAGAGACTTGGAAAAGCTGAGTCTGAATTAAACTGGAAACAGGGGTAGTATTCTTTTGTCCAGTATTATAAAGTACATTATGATTTATATTTCCTTTCAACTTCTGTGCTATCCAGTGAACCACAAAGGAAATGGAAATCTAGCCAGTTATTATAAAACCCTGAGAATAAAGAATCTTGTGTTTCATGTAGTTTTTCTCTGTTGCATGTCCTTGAAAATCAGTAATATTGAAAGATAGAAAAAAGTGTTTTGTACTACACAAATTCTCTTTGCTCAATAAGCTTGATTTCAGACATGAACAATGTTAATAAAAATGAAATCTATTCACCCCAATGCCCATATTCTTCATTAACCTGTCCACTAATGCCGCTTAGAAGAAAAGACATGCTCATTTGCGAGTACCTTCATTTTTGGATATTTAAGAACACAAATTAGATGGTTTTTTCTAAAAGAAAAAGTGGGGTTTCTGTTCCATCTCTTAAACACAGGAATGAGACTGAGAAAAAAACTCACTTCATGTATAAGGTAGAAGGGCTGAACTCCAGACCTGTTCAAGGTGCTGCTTACTCAGGCATTGCTGAGCCTACAAATAAATTCCTTCTTCTCAAAACATCAGTGATAAGAGAGCACCATTGAAGACAATGAATGAAGAGAATTATGGGTTTGTGTGGCATGGTTTCTTTGGTGGTGGGGGAGGGGGCTGCAGAAGTGGCTCCTGTAAGAAGCTGTTGGAAGCTTCCCTATCTCCAAGTCAGACCTGCCTCTGGACCTGGTAGCGCCTCTGGGAGAACATATTTAAGAAGGGGAACTGGCAGTGTGGGGGGGATTTGTAACGTGAGAGGAACAGCCCTGCAGATACCGAGGTCAAAGAAGAAGGAGGGAGAGGAGGGGTGCCTGAGGAGGCTGATGGCCCTGCAGCCCGTGGTGAGACGGCAGGCTGTCCCCCTGAAGCCCATGGACGTGAGCAGTGGAGCAGAGGCTCCAGAAGATGACCGTGACTCCATGGGAAAGCCCGCGCTGGAGCAGTGTGTGACTGGAGAGCAGCCTGCGGAAAGGACCCGCACCAGGGAAGTTTGTGAGGAACTGCAGCCCGCAGAAAGGAACCACGTTGGAGAAGTCAGTGAAGGACTGTCTCCCGTGGGAGGGACCCCACGGTGGAGCAGGGGACGAGTGAGGAATCTTCCCCCTGAGGAAAGGAGCGGCAGAGACAACATGTGGCAAGCTGACGGAACCCTCATCCCCTCTTCCCCTGTGCCGCCGGGGGGAGGAGGTAGAAAGAACTGGGAATGGAGCTGAGCTGGGAATGCGGGAGGGGTGGGGGGAAGGTGTTCTGAGGTGTGGTTTTCCTTCCTAATACCCTTGGTTTTGATTGGATTTGTAGTAAATTAAATTGCTTTTGTTTCTTCCCCAACTTGAGCCTGTCTTTTGCCCGTGACCAGAAGTGGGGAGTGATCCCTCCCAGTCCTTGTCTCGACCCACGAGCCTGCCTTTGGATTTTCTCCTCATCCCAACGTGTACAGGTGTGGGGGTGGGGAGTGAGCGAGAGGCTGCGTGGTGCTTTGTTACCTGCTGAGCTGAAACCGAAACCATGACAAAGGGGAAAATAGTTTTTGCATCCCATGAAATGTTTTAGTGTTTTGTATAGTTTTATGTAGTATGTTTTAGTATTTTATGTCTTCATTCTATATGTAGGCTAAGAACTCTCAAGATTTCTCCTCTAAACTGCATGTGTGCCTTTATATTCAAGTATTTATTTTGTTGTATTCAGGTCAAAAAACCCTAAAATTAGATTTCCTTTTCATCAAGAAAGTGCTTGAATTACTTTCTTCTAGGTGTTTGCTAATGTTTTTTCTCAATAGTTTGAGTTGTTCCAACACATTTCAATAGCTATCTACAAATAGATGAAAGAGAAATATACTTGAATGCCCTGTGTTCAAATGGAGTATTTTTTCTCTACCTCACTGGGCAACGATGTAACTGCATTTCAGAAACTCTGAGAAGAATAAAATGCTCATACTTGTCTTCTTAGGAATTCAAGATACCACATGTAAACAAACCCTTTCTCTTCATTGTCTGCTCACAAATGCTAAAATTAATTTATTGCCTTTACCTTTAAAACTCATTGTCAGATACCTAAACAATGACAAGAAACTAAAGAGCCGTCTGCGACTAAAACAGATACCTTAGTCTCATCAGGAATCTTTACAATTACAAAAAAGCTGAAAAGGATTTTCTGAAACTCCTGTTTTTAAGAAAGATATTTCCTAAGACTTAAGGCCTGCTGAAACCTCACATTCTTTTATTCCAAAAGCAACATGGCTTCTTTTGATCATATTTCCACAGCAAGATGTATTTTTCATAGGACATATTAATGAAACAAAACCAAAACCAAAATGTAATAGAAATTAATTCTACAGTTTAAAGCAGAACTGGAAAACTGTGATGACTTAAAAAAAACCCAAACATCAAAAATATCATTTAGAAACATTAGATTTCTTGTTTCCCAACATCATTAAAGTATCTATGATATATTAACTTCAAACTGGCAATGGTATTATAATTTCACCAAATCAGTAGCAATTCAAGTACAGAACAAGAAACCAAAATTAAAATTCAAAGACTATGAATGACGTGTTTAGCATTCAGCCTGAATTATGGCTCTAAATGGATCCAGTTCTTTTAAAATGGAAGAGTATTCAGCATGTGTTCTTACATACACAGTTCTAGAGAAAGGTCCATGCAGGGGGGCATGGAAGTTGAAGTCCTACAGAAGAATCACTATAACGAACTAGGTACAACCACCAAGCCAAAACACAGCAAGGTTTTCAACACTATCTCACACAATATTCTTGTACACAAATTGAGACATTATAGTCTGGGCAGTGGATAAAAAAATGCTTGGATGATTGGACTCAGCAGGCAGTTATGGGGTGACTGGGCTCAGCTGGTAGTTCTTGCACCCTGCCTGGAGGGGAGTAGAGTCAAAGAGCTCTAGCATAGGACCTGTTCCTTAAAGCATTTCCATCAGTGACCAAGAGGAGGTGACAGAGTGCACTCATCAATTTAACATATCGCATCAAGCTAGGGGGAGCGAATAATAGACTCAAGTAGAGATCCACCATCTGGAGGGACCTAGACAGTCTGGAAGAATGGTCCAGCAGGAATCTTATGAAATTTAACAACAGCAAATGCAAAGACCTGCACCTGGGAAGGAAGAACCCCTGGCAACAGGGAAGGCTGGGGCCTGACTGCCTGGGGAGCAGGTCTGCTGAAAAAGTCCTGGGGGCTCTGGTGGGCAGCAAACTGAATGTGAGCCAGTGTGAGCCTGGCAGTAAAGGAGCCAACAGCATCCTGGGCTGTACCTACAGGAGCATGGCCTGGAGATCAAGGGAAGTGATGAGTCCCTTTTGACTCAACACTGTCCAGACCACATCAGGAATACTTCATCCAGGCTTGTGCCTCCCAGTGCTAGAAAGTTGTGGATAAATGTGATTATGTTCAGTGCGGGGCCACCAGGGTGGTCAGGATGGGAGCACTTGCCCTGCAAGGAGAATTTGAGGGAGCTGAGCTCATAAGAGCCTGCCAGTACCTGTGGGAAGGTTACCACAAATACTGATCCAGTCCCATTGCAGTAGTGCCTGGCAGGAGGAAGAGAACTAGTGGTCATAAATTGAAACAAGAGAGATTCTGACTATATATTAGGAGACACTTTTCCCCTATAAGGACAGCCAAGCATGGATCAAATTGTTCAGAGAGGCTGTACAGTGTCCATCCTTGGATGTTTTCAAAACTCTGGGTAAAGCCTTGGGCAGCCAGGTGTGATCTCACACCTGATGCTGAGTTCCCTTCCAACCTGAGCCATCCTGTGATTCTATACAGAAGAGATTTTCTTTCTCTTCTAGTTTACTTTAGGTGACAAATCTGAATGTGACTGTTTGGGGCAGATTCTCTTCTCTGTAAAGAATGCTACCGATAAGGTCTGAGGTGATAGGAAACTTCATTTGACTGTTTAATGCATCACATTATGCGGAAAATTATTATCAGCATAAAAATTATCTGCCCATCCCAAAATGAGACCATTTGTTTATGTCCATATTTTCTCAGTTAACAATCTTATCTCTCCAGCCCACCAGCTAATGCTATACTGTAACCGTCCAACTCCCTTTCCTGAATCCATACACTGTTGACAAGAAAAATTACCTCCGGTGCATACTTGATTCATTTTTTTGTTTTGTTTTATTTAAAGACTTTGCAAACTATGCTGACGTTGTACTGAACAGAAAGCGTAGATGGATTTTGTGAACGGCTCACTGATCTGCAGTGAAATTAACCTCACACATAAAGTAGACACCACAAAATGTTTACCGAGAACTCCTTAGTTATGCCTCCTTCAGAAATCAGTGGAAGATTTTTTGTTGAATAAGGAGAAAGGATGTAATACCAAATACTACCTTCCTTTTTAATTTCATATTATTATCTTTCAGGTCCACTTGCACAAATATAAAAAGCAGTTTGTTTTAAAATAAGAAAGGTTTGAGGATGTAGCATATTGAAAAACATCTACAACCTACTGAAAATTGTCTTATTGGATAGAAACCATGGAATATTTTGTAGTAATATATTTAGCTTTTTAGCCAGAAGAGTAAGTTAACTAGCAGGGGAGAACATGGATTTTTGTTTGGCTTTTTTTTTTAACAATTAATTATAAATTGTCTTGGCTGCAGTGATTACTTACTATAGTGAGATAAATGCTCCTAAACAACCTGCAGATGCAGAGAGAGTTTATTTCAGAGGAGCAGATTTTGCATGCAGACAGGTACACATTACTACCATGATGGGAAGGATAAAGTCCCTGGTGTTCCTTTGTGTCAGTGGAAGTTTATGTCAGTGGTTTATCCATAGTGCCTTATCCACAAGTAAGTTAACACATGACTGAATGGGAGGAGCTAGTGCTGAGCTCTTTGAAAATCTGAACAATTATTTCTTTTCAAGGAACTCTGAACAATCAAATTCAGTTACAGAAGATATGTGGCATATGGTATGTCTTATATCCCTTCTCCATTCCCTACACTACCTTGATTTATGAGAGTTCTTGATTACTCTCTGTATTTATGTCCTTAACTTTCTGTCCTTTCTTTTTTCTCTTGTTGCCCTGTATTTAATTTCCTAGCAAGCAACACTTTCAATAAATGTCAAAGCACTGATGACTCAAAGATCATAATTTCTTTCCAAGAGCTTAGACTCTGAATAAGTAGGGAAGTTAGATTCACACATATGTGGTAGGCATCATTAATTTAAGCAAATGGATGAATATATCACATGTATGGCTTTTACAATCATTCCTCTGTCTTATGCCACAGCTGAAAAGTAAGTGCAGAGCATGGCTTGTCTTTTCACAGACATTTATGACAAACAATATTAAGCTCTGCAACCTTTTCCTATTTTTCACTTTTTTTCATATTCTTTCCACTTGGTGCACATTAAGACCTTTCTTTCAATGTTTATTCTGCTGTGTTCATAGTTTAAGTTTAAATATAACAGCTTTATAACTTTTTATTTGTAAAACACCTTATTTTGATTATGCAAGCTAGGTAAATGCAGAAATGATCCTTTTACACTGAAGGACAGTGTAACACACATTTCCAACTGCCCAGATCTACATTTCCAAAATGTTTCCAATCTATCTGCTTTTCTTAAGCACCAATGCCTCAAGACAGGTACACATGTACTTTCCTTCTAAAAATTTCTCTGAACATTTTGATCTTCACCTGATATTTTTGCCATATGTTCTTCTATTTAAAGCGACTTTCTAACATGAAACATGTTTATGGCTAAGAGGAGGCCCTTCGCTATTTTTTTAGCAAAGAACTGGATTAAAAAAATCACACTGGATGGTCATGCTGCTTAGGGATGATTTGCCCTAGGACGGACAAGCTCTGTCTACATGGCATTAGGGCTGATGGTGTGCCCTCATAGCTCTAAAAAAAGGTGTTTTTCATGGTTTTTTTTCCAATCCAAAGTGTCTGAAAAGATGTAAAATTAACACCTCTGAGTATTACATGACAAGACGAAGCTGAGGGTTTCTGTAGATAAAGGGTACGTATGCTGGGTGTGGTATGCATATGTTTGGGAGTGTCTGAAAGTGCAAGACGTGCTGTGATAATACTGCAGGCATATGTAGGGAGACGAAGCCAAACTTGGTGCAGTTTTATACACACTGCCTACAAATGTTGGTCCCTGGAGTGCACCGTCCTTAGTATTCCAGCTAGGATTTGGCTTCTAGACAACTTGGCTTTACTTTGAAATAAGTCCTGTGGGTAAGCTGTCATACATATGGAGCAGATGACCAGAGCACCAGCACTGGTGAATGGACTAGTGCAGGTGCTCTGGTGAGCAGCGTTAGATCATGAACCTGCATTACCTAACATTATAGGCATAACCTGCGATTGTTGCCAAGATCCTCACTTTGTTTATGTGAAGCACAAGGGAGGGATGCTGAATATTACAAGCACTTTGGATCTAATATTAGCAAAACAAAGCATTCAAAATCTGAGAAATACTAGAAAAAAATGTTTTCTTCAGAGGACAAGTGAAAAATTCAAAGGTTTCTTCTATCCTGTAGTTAGGACTGTGGATTGCATGTCCTGATAAAACCGTATTGGTATCACTGGATGAGCTGATGCTCACATATTTTGTCCATGTCCAGCTGAGAGAAGACAGCATTCAAACAAGAGGATGCCATTAGTGCATTTAATTTCAGATTATCTTTGTATTTTTTTTTACTAGGTGTAAGAACCCTTCTTCTGGTTTCTTCTTTGTCTAGACACATTTTTTCCCCTCAGAGATGATCATATCAACAAAAAAATCCCCCACCTTCCATGCAGCTAGAAAGTAACTTGCTGAGTGAATAAATATTGTCTAAAACATGAATTCTTGATTATATTCATGTTTTCTATGAGATCGTCACAAGTTACTTTTCTTCTTTGTGCGTCTGTATTTCTGCTGTCCTAAGCTTCTCACCATGAAAGATCTTTGAGACATGCCTTGACTTTCATTAAATGTTTCTACATTGCCTGATGTTGGTCCAAAGCTCTCCACTGTATAAATAAAAACTAATGGTAAAACCTATTCTAAGAGCAAAAATAGGACACTCTAGGAGAAATTAAGATTAGAAAGCTAAACAGAATACTTTTCTAGTGAATCCAGCTCCAGCCAAATACTTAGTTTAACATGGAATTATTCTAAAACTGTGCCACTGTCTCGGAGTTTGAGATAATAAAGTAAGGAAAACACATGTAAAATTCATCTCCTGGGTCAATTTAAAAAATATTTTGTCAGGCAGGTTCCCAGCTGGTTTCTAGCTCCAAAATGCCTGTTTCTGTTCTCTGTTAGGAAAAGTTAAGACACCTCTCTAGGCTTCAGCTAATCTACACATAATCAGTCCTGTGACACATAAACAAAAGCTGTGCTTTGCATAGATATGAATTGTTATTTGAGAGGAAGTTTATTCTGGGTGAAATGTTTCACATTTTGCAAGTGCAGATACGCCAAATCTTTTAAGTGTAAAGCTGTAAGGCAGAAAATGACCTTATGAGGCTTTCTATTCAGAACAGTATGACATCCTGAATGAGTTCAGGAACAGGCAGATGGCAGCTGAAAAAAGACAGCTGATTGCAAAGCTCTTAAAGATTACCATGAAGAACAAATATACAGTCCATTTATTTTTTTAAAAAGTAAGTGTATTTTCAATTCATTGGAATGCCTTTTTTTATTGTGCCTCAAATAGCAGTGCTATTCGAAGAGAAATATCCTGTCAGGATGCAGAGTAAAATGTCGAATTAATATGTACTGACATTCTAACTTCAATATGTGCGGAAAATATGTGAGAATCATAGTTGTAGACATCATTATTTATACAGCTCTCACTGCTGTATTGCCATGATGAGAGCAATGTCTTTCCCTAGAAGTTGCTGATTGTGGTTTGTTGCAGTTCCCTTGCACAAGCAGGTGAGGGAGGGTAGGACTCATGCAGGAGAACAGAGGAATATACACTTTGTAAAACCAAGTTATTTACCAGGGTAGGACTCTTGGGACATTTTTTTTAAAAATATGTGTTCTTTTTAGATTACAATTTAAGCTATTTTTTGAGTTCAATTCAGAATTGTATATCCAAATTTCATGCATTTTCTAGCAAGTATTTGAAGTGGCAGGAGTGTTTATCTCCTGGTTATTTTAAAGTGAATATGAAAGAATTTTCATAGCGAGTGGATTTAAAAATTGTAATCATGATTTTTTGTTCTGGAAACCTCACTTTAAAGGTACTTTACTGCATGCATGAGCTGATCAACCTTAGGATCAAGTTCTGAACAGAAAACTCAGTAACTTTTCTCGTTAGCCTTAAAATTAAAGGGAGGAGAAACGGGAGTGTTATAAAATTAAGTTTCTGTTTCATCATGTAGCTTATTAATCACTATTTTATTCTACATTTCCTTATGGATTTTCTGGGTTGGGTTGGGGGGTTTTTTTGACAGATTGTATTGCTATAAAGTTCTACTTGGATATACAGATCATAAAAGAAAAACCCTTTCTTGTCTTAAAATGTGTTTGAAAAAACAGTAGCAACATCGCTTAAACTGAGGATACAAAAGGCAATAACCACCTTCCTCCACACATACATATACAGAGATCATAAAGGAAAAAACAAGAAAAACTCAGGTGGGAAGTAAAAACGGGACTTCATTGAAGTCAAATACTTACTGTCATTATGCAAAAACCACATAACTAAAGCAGAAATTAAGACAACTCATTTAGAAGATTCTGCATCACAAAATCATTACTTTTCATAATGGTTAATCAAATCATTAGAGCAGCAGCCTTTTGAAGAGAGAATCTCAGCAAACAGAAACATATAAAGACTGCTTTTTAGATAATGAGCATGTTACCAATTTCCCACCTCAAACATGCTAATAATTACTCATAGAAAAGTTTCAAATAATACATATACTGTGTGAGGACATTATGATACCTATGTTTACTCATAGGAAATTCATAAATGAAAAAATAAATTATTGAATTTTTTTAAATAAATAGGTTACATTGCTTTAGATAGTGTGTGTACAATCTATTGATAATCTTGATAAAACATTATAATGGATTCAAATATACTAAAAATACTGAACAAAACAATGAGAAGTTCAGAAAAATGCCTTGAGAGTCCACAGTAGTCTGAGCAAAAATGTGTATGGCATCATATCATATCAACTTCTGAATATGAATAGTTTTGGAGAAGGTATGGATTCTTGTATCCTATTGTATTTACATTTATTTTGACTTGTGAATTGACAGATCCAAAATATATTACAGGTTTTGCTTGTATAATAACTCTATTAGGAATAGAGGAATATTTTTTTTTTTATTATGAACCCCCTCATTGCAGTTTTGATTTGAGGATTTTTAATTGGACATTTTTACTTCCCTGGCCATTTAATAAGACAACTTTTATTTCCCTGGTTTCACAATGACAAAGAACTTTCAGATTTTTCAACACACTTGAGGCTTTAAGACTAAATTTTGTCTAATTTGTTATTTCTTGTGGCATTCAGCATAAAGAATGAGGGTGTCTGAAGAAAAAAAAATTCCCTTTTTATTATTATTTTTTTTTAATTGTTGTTTCCTTCATTTCCTGAATTAGCTTAGCATTGATTCATGAAAGAACTTTAAAAAATCTCAGAACCATGGCTCGATTTAGGTGCTTTTCAATTTGCATTTCTAGCAAAAGAAGCAATGGGTCATATCTAAATAAAACACTTGTGTTTTTTTCTCTGAAATCGATCATCTAGGTTCATACATTTCAGTTCATACAGAGTCAGACCCCCTCAGAAGGATGTTGAAATCTAACAGCTCACTGATCAGCAACAGGGAGACAAGGAGAACAGATTTAGCTTTTCAGCCCCACTGCCAGAGGGACATCCATGCCTACCGAGAGAGATATCCCTTTGACTAGTGAAACCACAGGTGGGAAATTTTCCTTGGGGTAGAAATCTACAGTCTTTTTTTCTTTTTTAAGGAAAATACAGAAACATAGGAGCAGGAAGAGGACAGATTTCTGGTATTACCTTGTGTTTTATCCCTTCTATTTGTGCTGACTTCTCTTTATTAAACAATAACCTATTGCTTAGAGCAGCTGTCTGGGAAGAGAAAGATCTTGGAGGTGAACCCAGCTGTGCAGATGACCACCCAGGCTGCAGAATCATGCTTCTGGTTCTTCTTCATTCCCTCTCCCTCTGCTAGGTTAATTCTGTGCTGGGTATTCAGCTCTAGAAGAGCCTACTGTTGCATAGTGAAGCAGGAGTCGAGATAAGGATGGGAAGATGTAATTTAAGCTGGTAAAATGAAATTAGTTAGATTAAGCCTGATTTAGGCTTTACTTACATTAGCAAGATATATGGTCTGATAGGAGCAGATGTGTACAGACAAAGTTGCGTGAATTAGATATGCTTTTGGAGTTTCTTTTCCCATTTTTCGTGTTTATTTCATCAAATGAAATCCTGTTCATGTGCTCCAAAAACAGTTGCATGACAAGAACTAAATCAGAGAAAGTAGGAAAAAAATGTGAGGTTTGCTTCAAAAACACACTCCTGAGCCAAGCTAAAATGTTAACGTAGAACTACCCTTATGAATCTCGTAGATTTAGTGCAGAGTTGCTAAACTACCTGAAAATTAAGGCACTCTTGTAAAATGAGGAACATAGCTGTAAGTGTCTGAGAAACAAAGTGAAGGGAAAGGGAAAGAGAAAGGGAAAGGGAAAGGGAAGAAAGGGGAAAGGAAAGCAGAAAGAAAAGGAGAAGGTGGCAGGGGAAGACAGAAGGCTGAAGGGGAAAGGGAAACGGAAAAGAGAAAAGGTGAGGGGAAGAGGGGGGAGGGAAAGCAAAAAGGAAGGAGAAGCAGAAGGGGAAGTAGAAAGGGAAAGGGAAAGAGAAAAGGGGACAGGGAAAGTCAGAAAGAGCATCTAGATTTTAAGGACATATAACTTTAGAAAGCATTTTAACAACCTTATTTCAGCACTACAATCTTGAGAATTTTCAATTTTGAAAAAAGGGGTTTTTTTCATAAATCTATTCTTCCTGCTGTTATGATCTGGTCCATCATGGTAGTATTCTCTGATTAACAATTCTGTGGATTTTTTTTCCTGCCAAAAATGTAGGTTCCACGACATCAGGTATTAAATCACTTTTGAATATACTTTGTGTTTTCTTTGATTCTAGCTGAGGGTTTGTTTTTTTTTTCCCTCTGCCTATGAACTAATCATTGTACCTGAATACTTTGAAAAGAAAATGTTTAACTTTTTAAACTGAATAATTTCAAAAGTCTTTTAAAAGAATGAATTATTTAAACTGTGACAAATTAGAAATGAAACTTTTGGTTTCCTTAACATCAAAATAAAGCCTTTTACTTTCATGTGTGCAAAATATTTCACTTAATCAAAATAATGTTTTTATGTTTGATTTGCTAAAAGCGTTCTTTTCAATTTTATGATTGGTAAGAAATGAAAAAAACTGCTATTTGTCCCTGTTCTCATTTTCTCATGATTGGGGGATTATAAATAGTTCTGTCTTGAACTTGAATAAACCAGACATCTGTGCTAGGAGCTGCTGAATCTGGTAGCCCAAGAGAGGCAAGGCTGCTGCAGCTCCACGCCCCCAGTTCCAGCTGGTACCAAGGCTGAGCATGCGTTCCAGGTAGGAACACACACCAATACTGTGTACACAAAAATAATGAGAAAGCCAGCCACACAAATGAACATAGGCAGAAACATGCAAACTCTTGAAACAGAGGTAAGACTTGAACTAGCTCTCTTGAAAACCAAGGTTAAAAGCCCACAATCTTTTTGGATAATCTATTCTTCACAGTGAAAGAGGTTATTAAGAGGCAATGACTCATGGTTATTGTCCCTTATTTTATCTTCTGCCACTATCAAAAGAGTTTATTTCCCAGTAAGGATGTAGCTCTTTAAGTGCCATTCAAGTAGCTGCATGCTGCTCTTAGACTACCCCTTAGCATGCTTCTCCAAAAGAAAGAAGTGCAGCTCCCTCAGCCTCTTCTGGTAGGTCCTGTGCTCAAGGTACCTGACCAGCACAGTAACACTCCACTGGATCCACTCCAGTTTCTTAATACACCTCTTGAACTGGACACAAGTATTCCAGATGCAACCTTACTAGCACAGGGTAGAGGGGGATAGCAACTTCACTGAGTCTCCTGACCATGCTCCTCCTAAAGCAAGTCCAGTATGTGGTTTGCTTTATTTGTGAAGGGAGTGAAATGTGGACTATCATCCAGTACAGCATCCAGAGTTTTGACTTTGATTGATGCTGTTACTCCAAGATCTGTCTACAGACAGAGGTGAGGCTTATGGGTCACAATTTCCCATGTCCTTCTTCTTGCTCATTTTAAAGAAATATGCATCACATTAACCTTTTTCTGGTTGGCACAGACCTCTCCAGTCACTATATTCTTTTCATAGATAATATAAAGAGCCTTGCAACCAGCCAACATTTTCATTATATCCAAGTGAATCCCATCTCTCCTAGATGGATTTGAAGACATACCGCTATTCTGACTAGTCCCTAGCTTAGTGTTCCCCCACTGTTGCTGGCACCAGTCCTGAATTGATGCTTGCAGATATACTTGTCTCTCTCTGCAGATAATGGAGCCACATTTTCTCTGAATCCATTTACTACGGGCAAATGTGTAGAATCCATTCATGTTACCCTTTAAGTCCCTAGCTAGTTTCAGTTCCAACTAAGTTTTGTCCTTCCTGAATTTTTTTCCTAAGTCCCTAGTAATGCTATTATACTATTCTCATGTTTCCTGTCCTTGTCTTTGCTTCTTATATGCTTTCTTTTTACATTTCAGTTCATTAAGAAGCTTCTTCCTTACCCAGGTGGGTCTTTTACTGAAAATACAATCATAGAATTATTTAGGTTGGAAAAGACCTTTAAGGTCATTGGGTCCAACCATCAACGATGCCCACTAAACCATGTCCTGAAGTGCCTCGTCTACATGCTTTTTTGAATACCTCCAGGGATGATGACTCCGCCACTATTCTGGGCAGCCTGTTCCAATGTCTGACAACCCTTTCAGTAAAGAAATTTTTCCTAATATCCAACCTAAACCTCCCCTGCTGCAACTTGAGGTCATTTCCTCTCATCCTATTCACCAGCCACCTGCGAGAAGAGGCCAGCACCCACCTCACTACAACCTCCTTTCAGGTAGTTGTAGAGAGCCATAAGGTCTCCCCTCAGCCTCCTTTTCTCCAGGCTAAACAACCCCAGTTCCTTCAGCCGCTCCTCATAAGACTTGTGCTCCAGGCCCCTCACCAGCTTTGTTGCCCTTCTCTGGACACGAATCCAAGGCTTTCCACACAACAGAACATTTTGCTCCAGATTTCTTTGTTTTTATTAAAACTCAAACAGCTTTTTCTCTCCATAGCAGCTTCCCAGGGAATCTGTTGAGATTAAATTAGCTGTCTGCTTTTCTAAAATCTTTTTCTAACCTTTCAAAACTCACCCATAAAAATCTAGAGTTCTCTTTTTACTGGAGGACAGCTGGAAGTGGGAAGGTTGCCAAGCAAAAGGGAAGTGGAAACTGTACTTTCTGTAATGCAGTCAACAGTCCTTAATCAGACCCAGGATCCTGAGGGCTCTAAGGTAATTCATTCCACTCTGCTAAATGCAAAATTATTAAAATAACAACACATACTTTTACAACATCTTCTCTCCAGGGTTCTCAAAGTGCTTTGTAATAATTAATTAATTGACTAAGCCTTGTAACATGACTTTGGCATAAAATACTACTGTACTCCAATCTACAAATGAATCTGCTCATAATGTATATATATGTCAGCTGAAGAAAGGTGGTGTGCCTGTAAACTTGCCTATTTTTTCAGTTAAAGTAAATGTCTAAGAAAAATGAGATTAATTGCCTTTTTGTGATGCCTGTCGCTATTGGCCAGAGACTAGACAATTACTTAAGCAACTTACCTATATCCAAAAAGAAACTCTGTGCTAAAGATCCATTATTCCAAAATCTGACCACATATTCTACTAGAGAGACACTTCAACAAATTGAATGGTAAAGGGCAGAAAACAGTTTGCTTCCCCCCTGCCCCCAAGTATTGTTTACAGTTATGATGTACTTTTCCAATGGGGAATAAATTTCAAAATCTTTTTTGAGATCTGAAAGCAGCAAGTGGTAGACTGCCTTGGAGTGAGCATATGATTCTAGCACCCAGCTAGGAAGCGGAAAATACAGATTTTAGGGGCTATTCTTCCAGGCTGGAGCAGGATCCTGAGACACAGTCCTCTACATCACTGGTTAGAACTGACTATCTCAAAATAAGTTTGGGTTTTTTCAATAACTATTTCAGTTCTGATTGCTGTGTTACAAAAACAGCATTTGTTGAAAAGTTCCTGTAATAGATCTACAAAACTCATAGATGTGAAAAATCAGGAAAACC
This sequence comes from Pandion haliaetus, assembly GCA_013401275.1. Classification (NCBI taxonomy): domain Eukaryota; kingdom Metazoa; phylum Chordata; class Aves; order Accipitriformes; family Pandionidae; genus Pandion; species Pandion haliaetus. The sequence continues at coordinate 54,673 of VYZV01007154.1, read as the reverse complement.
AAATGTTGGCTATGAAACTAGGCCCTTCCCCATGATACAAGTCAAAGGTTTATATATAAAATGGGAAAGTTGCTTTTCTATTAAAAAAAAAAAATTAGATACACCTATACAGTAGACATTTAGCATTAGTTCCAAGATTTCATAAGCTGACTGATTTCTCATGCAGACATCCTGCTATAATGACATGTGATACCGTAATATCTAGACATACAGAAGGATGGGATAAAGGAAAAAAAAAAATAACATTTTTAATGCACATAACTTAATTGCAGAATTCTTAGTTCTATTCAATGAATGTCAAATGCAGGAACAAAATCAGAGAAGAAACCTTCCTTTCAAATAAATATAGTATTAAGGCTAGGGTTACCAAACAGGTTAATTTCATTTTCATTCGTATGGTTTCATCATGCCAGCCTTGATCATAGATAGACATAAGCAGTGACTGACTTTCTACTCTGTTTCAAGTTTTGTGTTTTAGAGAAGAAACTTAACTGGTTTTAATACTAATTGACTAATGTTTCTCTTAGTTTATGTCATTTTCAAGAACAAAACCCAAATAGTCACATTTCTAAGGTAATACTAACGAAATGTTCAACACAAAACTTTTATGGTTATGGTTCAAATAGACTGAAACCCAAACGATTCTATGAAAAAAAGAGACTCCCTGTTATCTCAAAGTTAAATAATCAAATAAGACATCTTTACAAGTATCCAGTATGATCACATGCAAAACGTCTGTAGAACATGCTTGCTTACTTGTATTGAGCTCAGGGTGCTTTGGCTGATAAGGAACAGTGTATAGAACCCAAAGGCATCAGACTTACATACTTTAATATACAACATTTTGAATAATGGATTGTGCTTCCACATTTTGATGGTGTGCATGGCACATCCATATGTACTTCTCAGGATGATGGAATAACTTTGACCGACTTTCAAAACTTTATAAGTTAAACCTTCTTAAAATATATTGAGTTATATGCTGTAATCCAAAGTAATCTTAAAAGTATATATGCTTTACCTGACATAGAATGACTTATGAAATTAGTTCATGATTATTCCAGTGTAATCTTTTTATTATGCTCGCTCTTTCATCTGTGTACTCAGCTTATTCTACTCAGCTTGTATGAAAATATTTTTAAAAATAAAGCGCAGAACAATTTATAACTATACATTACATTTATAACTATACATTTTTAAATGGTTTTATGAATAATAGCTGCACACAGTATTGCCTTGAATCCAAACTATCAGGAATGGTCCATAGAATAGTACTTAATTTGGCAATTAACCAGCTAACCCATACACAGAACAGTTCTAGTAATAGACAATAAAAAAAAACATCTGCAAATGTGGTAAGGCAAGTGAAAGCAAATGGGGGTTTCTACTGAAGTGCAAGAAAGTAAAAACAGCTGCAAAATGGAGAAATAATTGAATCAATCTGAGTATCCTTGTATAAAAATCTAGTGTGAGTTTTAGTAAATATTTTACTTTGTATTCTGCTTTCTAGCTTTTAATGCTGTTTCTGGAGGGTCTTACTCATTCTGTTTCTGTTTAAATTTTAGAGTGGTTTTTTTCAGAACTACATTGTCAAACCAATTTTCTGTATTTTCCATTATATATTTTACTTTAATCTCTAATTCGTGTTATTTTTACGTTTCAAATATGTGAACTCTTCCAGGTTGTTTTTCAAAGACTGCTGGTTTTAGAGGCTTTGATGTGGCCCTTGTCTGAATAATTGCTGATGATGTAATATCTGTATTTTTCTACCCTGAATGAGGTCTCATTACTGGTATTTTTCTACAGTGTTGCATATATTGTTTTTTCTTAAGAGAGTTATAGTGCCATTTATTATGTCTGTGGCTAGTGTTACCATTGTCTATGAGCAAATGAAAGAATATGGACAAAGTTAAAATCATAAAGCAGTTTTAAAATGTATACAAAATGTATTTTTATGTGTGTTATTTAAGTAACTAATTTTAAAGTAAAATTAACTGTATACATAAGTACTAAGGAAATTATTGATTTATTAACATAATGTAGGAATATTTAAATTTTCATAGTTACTTTTCAAGGGAGGTATGTGCCACATGACTATCGCTTTTTTACACAGCTTCGCTTACTAAGAAAAATTTTAGTCTGCGGGGGGTTTTTTTGCTGGAGTAAAGGAACTGCAAACAGAAACAAAGCTGATGAGAGCATAGGAATTGTGTAAGTGTAACTTTACAGAGTATGAAGTACAAAACACATTTGCTAGTGCCAAGTCCAGCACCTTGAAAACTGCTGAAAACTGTATCTCCAAACCATGGTTAGGATCAATGGTGGAGGGTAATAGAGAATACATGAATAAAAGTTGTGCTTAATATAAAAACATAAGCAATTAAAATCAGGCAGTTAGTTTTAAGTGACTAGCAGGAGGTAAACAAGAGGAGAGGAGAGCTGATCATGCAAGAGAAAGAAGGACATAATTAAATCATAAGTAAAGGTATTGTGGACTGACTTTCAAATCTCTGATTTTAGCTAGAATAAATTATGTCGTGCACCTCACCACCTGCCATAAGTGAGAGCAATTCACAGAATTCCCCTCCACTGTGCCTGCATAGGAATACATGTGGAAACTCGAGAAGAGGAAAATTTTAACCAACAAGATCAGGGAAGAGAGTTTGTGAAAAAGGCTGTCAACATGTTACCAGAAAATGCAGGGGACTGCATTCAAAATCCAGAATGTCTCCTATGTTTCTCTGCTCATAATGAAATGAGAAGTACGACTGACTACACTGAGACCAAAGATCTCTCTAGAACAGTATCATATGTACAAGTGTGGCCAAAAGTGCATACCTAAGGAAAAACATAAACACGGGGCAATTATGGAGTCATACTTTTCTGAATACTCTCCCACCTTGGATTTGTGCCTCAAGGTCTTCATGAATCACACATTGTTTCTATAGTAGGTCATAGGGACTTTTTTCTCTTTTCCCGTGGGCTTACTATACTGCCTAGAAATTCCATAAGCTTTTAGCATCCATCACAGCCTATGTGAGGAACCTCCATTCTTTATGAAGTTAGTAAATACATTGTAAGATGTGTGCTCCACAACAATCAATGGCTGTAAAGGTCCCAATGCACAGCTTGGTAAACATCATACAGTGGGCATCAAAGTAGAAACAAAACCTGTGATAACATTTCTGAGGCCACAATTTACAGATGCAGAAATATATTTGGATGACTTTCAGTATTCAAAATGACAGGACACACCAGTAAAAGATATAGCTGTCTGACAAAGTGTGCAAGAGAATATACAACCTGTGTCCCAGGATCATGCAAATAACACTGCAATAAAACTGCATCTGTAGATGCATTATGGATGGATAACCTGATGTCAAGGAACAAAATTCTCTTCTTACATTAGTATATCACAGCATGAAATATAAAAAACAAGTAAATCTTCAGACCCATGAGAAAACCAAGATTCAAAGATAAGCTGAGTTCCTTATCTAAAACCCAATCAGCTTTCAAAGTGAAGCCAAACCCATTTTACTTCTAACAAGGTAAATAATCAATGGATTTCATTTTGACCAAATTTCTGCATGAATACTGTCAACATCTCCAGCAACAAAAATGGGGAGTAGGTTTAAAAGATATCTAAATATTTGGCAGGAAACTTCTAGCAAATGTTAGGGCAGAAGCTAGAAGAAACGCATAATACACTGCCATGTATGGCAAGTCAAGAGCACTAGATATACAGGGGGACTATAAATTGTATTGCTGACTCTGTGACCATGAGGGTAGGATGGAACGCTTTACTAAATGGTTATGGTTGCTTTATCTGAGCAGAATCGTTCCACAAAAATATTGCAATTCCAACAGTGTTTTCAATGCAAAAGGTTTCTTTAGTCCAAGGTGGAGACTCCTGTAAGTTTCAGAAAGAAGTGAGAGGAAAAGGAGGGAGAAGCCTCAAAATTTACCATTTTCAGTGGATGCTTCTGACATAGTACATTGAAAATTATTCAAGAAGTTTTTATTTCATTTCAATGGGATAAAGAAATACATTTTGAAACCTCACAAGTTAGTACAACATTCAGTTGTTTTCTGGATAGGTCTAATGACAAAGCCACTTAAAAACTGAGGTATATGTGAACTACAGATGAAAACCAGAAAATAAATCCACACATAATTATTCCACATGAACCAGAAGTTTCCTGTCAGAGAAGTAAGAGATTGAATGCATGTGGTTTACAGAAGCTAATCAAGTGAAAGCAAGGTCTTTCAGAAGGACAGCTGATATATTTCCTTAGTTAATGTGGTATTTCCTCAATAAAAGTGTTAGAGTGAAGCAGCAGCATTACATGCATCTAACAAAAAATAGATACTATGCTCCAAAAGAGAATCCCAGGAGACCAGCACTCCTGGGATTAATTTCTTTACTACAGTCTGTGAACATTTTTGCTGTCCCTGACTGGTTTTGACCAAATTCTTTATTTTGGGGATTAGATGTTGTTTTGTCATGTGTTGTTTTGTTCTTAATCTTCCCTACTTCTGCAGCCTCTTTCTGAAAGGCTGTCAGACTTTACCTCATTTGTTTATCTTCTATTCTCTCCCCTGACACTGTACTTCACTAACTTTTCTTTCTCCAGAAAGAGAAAGTTGTGATAGTGTATGTATTGTGTCACTATATATGTGATATTGGTTGGTTATTTTTATCCTGTGCTCTGTCTCCTGCCAAAGTTCACTTATTCAGCAGTCTTCACTTGTCATGCAGTAAGAAAATAGTAAGTAGGTGGCACTTCATAGGAATAATGTGCCAGCATGAGTCTTTTAAAATGTAGCTTTTGAAAATGTTCCTTAAAGGGAAAAGAGTCATAGAAGATGTAATAGCTTGGAAGTAAAATACCCTCCTCATTTCACATGTTTTTTTAAAGAATAGTTCAATATGTTTGGAACCATTTAAGTTTAAAAATGTTCTGTTGTGCTTTTGACATAATACAATTAAATGTCAAGAATTTTCAAAACATAAATGCCCTGAATTTGTATATATACATGTCCTGGTTTCGGCTGGGATATAGTTAATTTTCTTCTTAGTAGCTGGTACAGTGTGTTTTGGATTTAGTGTGAGGATAATGTTGATAACACACTGATGTTTTAGTTGTTGCCAAGTAGCACTTATCCCAAGTTAAGGAATTTTCAGTTTCCCATGCTCTGCCAGCAAGCAGGTGTACAAGGATCTGGGAGGGTGCCTAGGCAGGACAGCTGACCAGAACTAGCCAATGGGATATTCCATACCATAGAACATCATGCTCAGTATATCAACTGGGGGGAGTTGGCCAAGAGGGGTGGATCGCTGCTCGAGCATCGGTCAGTGGGTGGTGAGCAATTGCATTGTACATGGAATATCCCTTTGGCAACCCAGAGCATGGGAACGTGAAAAATCCTTGGTTTAGGATAAGCACTACTTAGCAACAATTAAAACATCAGTGTGTTATTGACATTATTCTCACACTAAATCCAAAACACACTGTACCAGCTACTAAGAAGAAAATTAACTCTACCCCAGCTGAAACCAGGACAGTATAGAATAGGTCTCCCAAATTACTTTTGGCAACCAACACATACAGTTTTATTAGGAGATGCTGTCAGAATTTTTTTTTATTTTATTTTGATACAAAGGAAGCGTAAACAACAATCTGAAATGCTTTTGCCTACCAAAGGTGAAAATGAAAGACACCAAAGATGTGCTCACATTTTCACTTATGCTAATATTTTGTTTCAACTCCAAATAAACAGACAGTTTCGATATAATACACCTGACATGTTTATTAGAGTCTTCTGCAAGAGCAATTTCCTTTCTGATGTATTCTTTCACAGATTGTATTATTAAAAAGAGAAGGGAAACAGAGAAGAAGGAATCAAGATCAGATCTTGAACTGATGGAAAAAGGTAAGCTATTCAAAAAATTTTTAGGAATATACATGATATTTTCACAGCTATTCTAAGCAGTAATACCTATATGAAGATATTTTAAATTCTATTCACAGTAATACACTCTCAATGGCAGACTGCAAACCATAAAGATCCAGACAACTGCCTCTGGATGAGATGAGGCCTGGGAAATAATATTTGGCCCAACATGAACCAGCACTTTATGTATGACACCAGATCCACAGTAGGCTAAATCTTTGTCTTTTAAGCTTTTATGGCTCTTTTCACCAAACACAGATCCTTGTTCTGAGACAGACTGCCACAAAAAGGTCAAAACATAGATCTGGAGAAATGCCCTCAGTTACATGCTTTCAAAAGTCAAACTACACTGTAAGACCAAGAATCAAACCCCTTCAAATTAAAAAAAAAACCAAAAAACCCAAAAAACTTTAAAACTGCTTGCTAGTCATTCTTATATCAATGAGCATCAACAACACTCCCTAAGAGTATTTTTAATAGCTACCAAACCAACAGTTATGCTCATGATCTCTACACTCTTCACACTTCAGCACCAATATAAAGACCAGATCAGATGAAAGTATCGGGATTCACAGAGCAAACGTACTGTGTTTTCACATCATTGTCAAGTACAGACAGCAGATACAGGTATGGTATTTCACTTTGTTACCATCCACAGTGAACTAGCTAAGTGCCATACGTTCCAGAGTCAAATAACCTATTTTGATGCTTTCATGTGTGGGCTATCCCAAATTGCATTTATGTTTCATTAAATACATATATCAAGACTACTGGAATTTGCCAGATATCACAGTTCCTGAAGGACAAAATTTTTATCATCAGCTCTAATGTTCTGTGAGATACCTATCTTTAGTCTTTTCAGACAGGCAAATTTATAATCCTAAAATGAAATATGTACATATGTTTACAATTGCTACTATGTGTTTTATGTGTACCAGAGAAGTAAGTTTACCTTAAGATTAAAAAAAAAGAAAAGCTATACTTTCCATATATATTTTGCTACAGTGTCTGTAGATGTGTTATAGATTTCCAGTCTTGATTCTGCAACAAAACAAGGAATTATGGCCTGATCTCTCATACATACCTCAGTTTTTCACTGGTAGCAATTATTCTACTGTCATCAGTACCTAAACCTAATTCATTGTAACATACATTGTAGGAAATAGTATATCCAGGCTGGGTAGTAGATATTAGTCTCTGTGTTTACATACAGAAATATGATTGCCAGATACTAAGATACTCTCTTTTGGATAAGTAATCAGTTCAGCTCTCCCTCTGCAGTCAGCAATATGGGATTGAGCTCCTCTGCTGCACAGCTCCAAGACAACCAGGTGGGAAGTAATTAGCATGAGTCAGATAAGGCTGTGAGCAAAAAGTTGTCTTGTATGCTTTACTGGTGCACTCTGATTCTTGCCTCTGCATGATACTTGGTTTCATTTTTCTCCAGCCTTAGTTCTAATAGAAAACAGCTTGGTGTTATGTCCTCAAGCCCTCTTGTCTTAGGAAAAAGGTCTCATTTTTACCAGAGGCATATGGCACTGAAATCCATTATCTCATTTCTTTTTTTAATGCTTTTGTTAGAGGAATGCTCAGTCCGAGTCAGAGCAAGTAGGGTATTGTTTTATTCTCTTAACTATTCCCTTAAGAGTAGTTTCCTGACTTCTGGGCTATGCTGTTGGCTGATAACAGATGAAGCCTGTAGAGCTGGAAGTACTTCTGATTTGAAATTGGGGAGGGGAAAATCACTACAGGAAAGATGCACTTTTTAAACAGGAAAAAAAAAAAAAAGATATCAGTATAACAGACTGTGAGGGAATTAAAGTGCCCTAGATGAGTGGGAATCTAAAAAGATAATTTTTTCCCCTTGTGTTTTTGCTAATGCCTAGTATTTGTTACCCTTCCTAGAAGTTTGCCATTTTCTCCCTTTGAGCAACAAATGGGTTTTTCTGGCAAAAGAAAATATCGTTTTTCCTTTTTAAGCAGGGAGGTTTTGCTAGTTTAAGAGATATACCCTCCAAACAGAAAATGAATAAAATCACAGCCTTACAGATGAAAGTGATTTTATTTGCAACACAACTACACAAAGGCTATTATATCATAAATTTTGTAGTAAAAATCAATGAACTAAGGAATTATGAAAAGTTTAAAGCCATTGTAAATATCAGTGGGCATCTTGATGGAAATAGAAAGGTTTGCATTGATCTAACATTCAGAAACATTTATAGGTTCAACCCATGACTTAAAAATATAGAAATCTGATTTTGAGCAACAGTGAGTAAAGAAAAATGACAGAAAAAAAAATGTTTGCTGAGGTCAGCTTTCAAAGAAGTAATAAAAAATTATCCATTGTTTTATTCAAAATAAATCCATGGATCCCTTTGAACATAAATTTTAAATGTTCATTTAAAAAAAATACAATTATAGTTGATTAAATTAAGAAATCCAATACTATAAAAGACAAGGACTCATATGTGGGAGGGTGCTATTGCCATTTCTCAGCAGGCTATTAAGGCTTTTTCGTTTAAGGTAATTATGTCTTAGCATAGAATTGGATTTCAGCAGTTATTTTACATTACATACAGAGGTAATAGCAGTGAATATGTTCCATTTACTTTTTCTTTTTTGCTTTTCATGTTTCGCTTTGTAGATAGTGATTTATTTTAGATTTAGATTAGTTTAGATACAGTATACTTATTTTTAAATTACTTATATAATTTTATAGTGGAAAATAATGACAAAAGATGCAAATATGAGTATGATTTAGAACAGAACTCTTTTTATTTTTTTTATATTTTGTAAATAACTTCAGTTTAGTGAAAACCCAGAGTCCATTAATGGTGATACCTTTCTCAAGATATCCTTAAGACCAAGGACAAAGTGGCATAATACATTTTAATACATCTCATTTTTAAACAAAGAAATTCCTCAAATCTATTTTGATTTTTTCTTCCTTTTTTTTATTATCTATTTTAATTAGATAATGCAGTTCTTTACCTGTAAAGCCAATGTTTTAAGACTGCAGACTATTAATCTGTTCTGAGACCAAATCTATTCAAGGGAAACTGCATTTTACCTCACCATAAGGTTCTTTTCCCCTCTTCTAGAAAGAAAGCTTTGCAGGAAGGAATTAAGTGCCTGAAAATGAAAGGTTTCATAAAATACATTTGAGTATATAAATGTAGCATGTAAGCTTGCTTACTTACTTAAAGGTGGACAGCTTAACATTTTTTGGGGGGCAGAAAGCAAAGCCATTTCTGTGGGGATTGCATCCCAGAAGTAAAATTTGGCATGATCAGTACATTTTATCAAAATTATCTGGTGGAGTATACTATGGGGACCTGAGTGAAAATTAACTGATAACACTAAGCAAAGACATTTTTATGCTTGTCTAGTGGGTAGAAGGGTTGATATCCTGAGCAGGACACCAAAAATCAAAGTGTAAAAGTACAAGCCTTGTGTACTTTCCTGGGAAATTCTCTGGGCATTGTGGAAAATATTGTTTTATAAAATAATATTCAACTTGCTTCCTTTCATTAAACACACTTGATACTGCTGATCTAGCTAAAATTGGTCAGTTCTTCTTAAGGCATAATGGAAAATAGCTTTATAGCACTGCAGGTTACATCTATCCATCTGTTCACTAATGAACATGTTTATATGTGTCACAGGCTGAAACCTACTCAGATGTACCACTGAGAGAAAATGAGTCCTTAGCTACACCCACCCAGCTCTATCTAACACATTGCATGATGCTGTTATCTGCTGGGAAAACAAGCAGTGCACAGGTAATAGCTGCCAGGGAGGCATACCTGAAAGCTCTGGGCTACATCTACCCTCTGTTAATTTCTTAAGGTATGCATGCGGACAAAAAAAAAAAGAGCACAGATGAACTGTTTACTTTCTTTCTTGGGGATGGGAGACCAGAAGGTGACAGTAATACAGGAAATTACCATTAATTGGCTTCAGATATAGACAAAGTAAAAGAGGTTGACCTGGGAGTACATGACCAATAAAGCCATTAGCACTGCTGCCAACCATGAGAGTTAGAAAGCAATAAATAATGTAAATGTTAACATCTTAACACATCCACGCATGCCCAGCACTGTGAGGAAGGTTGAGTCCCAGGTGGCACTGCTAGACCACCAGCCAGGACTGGGACACACTGATGGGTCACAGGGAGTGTCCTGTACCCTGGTGTTGGTCACAGCCAGCCCAGAGGGGCCTGAGTTGGTGGTCAGGGGTATTTTCAGGGCAAATTCTGTTCAACACCATTCTGTTTTAATATTTGTAAGATCCTCACTATTAAAGTAATTTTTACTATTAAAAGTGATTATTGCTATTAAACTGTAAAGTTTGTGAGAAAATACTGTTCTTTGCATCTGCTGCTTCTTGAGCTGAGAAGACGAATGTGTTAAATGTAGCTTTTTTTTTTTAATAAAGAAAAAAATTAAATCAAATGCAGAACAGGAAGGAGGGCAAGGTAGAGAGCCTAACTTGGCTGCTTTCAGAATAAGTTCTTGGTAAATCAGGGACTGATGTTTTTGTGCTTAGTAAAGTGTTAAGACTGCGCAGTCTTAAGTCATTAAAAGAATTCTGATGTATCTAAATGGAATTTGTAAGGATGGATCTTTCTTGGATTTTATGTGCCTGATGTTCCTGTATACCCTATTCCTGTGCTTACAGGAATAACCAGAATGGCAGCATGGTGCATGTGTGCCCACGTACGTGTGCTGAGCTGCTGTTAGGGTTTAGTGTTTGTATCTCATGAATATACACTTTTCTCCATGCATTTTGGACTTTCCTCTTTCAGGGATATTTAATGATTTTAAACCTCGATACCTGACAAAGCTCTATTGGTATTCCTTCTCATGTATGTGTTCTGATAACTTCTTTGTATTTGATATGTATTTGATATATACTTTTATTGCTATATTGTCAGCTTGAATTAACCATTTAGTGAAGAAATCCCTCAATTTCATATTTTCAAAGACTACTAAAATAAACTATAATAAATAAAAAGAAAAAATCTCCCTCTTCTTCTATCCTCATAAAAAAACGGAAATATTTTCATGTGTTTATGTTTTGAAATTAAAGCAAAATATTCAGACAGGCTTCAAAGAGAAGCTGTAACTGTTCAGTTAAAGGTACATTATATCCTAAAAGCTGATATGTGGACTACTTAATATTCTTGTTTTCTTGAATGTGATGGCAAAAATTACACTGATTTCATGGGAGCATGATGAGGTCCCCATGTAAAGTATACAATGCAAATACTTTGTAAGAGGGACAAATTTGTTAGCTGCCAAACGTACCAAAGAGAAATCACCCAGAATGATCATCTTACGGGTCTGGGTTTTGAGAGAGGTTTCAGTAACTGGCTTGTTTTAACATCACTCTTCACATTCTTCTTTATTGAAATATTTTTTATCATATATTTATCTGATGATTCTGACAGCAGTACCTTTCCTATGTAAGTTTTCAACTAATCTTATATACAAAGAGAATGTATACCAGTATATGAAATGCCATTAATCTTTTCCAACCGGTAGTAAAAATGATTAACTTACATTTTTTTGAGACAGCATTGAATAGATTTTTTGTTTTAATACATTCTTAGCAAGTAATTCAGTAGTTGCTGGAAAGAAGGGGAGGGGGAATTTTTATTCTAAATAAACACAATAGTACATACAGGGTTAATTGTACTGTGTCAAGTGAAGGCATATGCATGAAAAGCCGTGTGTCAGGAATATTTTGCATTTTCTTTTTATCTATAAAAAACATATTTTGAAAGCAATGTTATAGCTTACGTTGTCAAAAATGTGGCTTAAGAAGCTTCTTGTCTACACAAATGCACATAGAAATGGACACATACACAGATAGCTATCATCTCAGCTGTGAGCAAGCTGATACATCACACAAATTGCTTGCGGGGCTGTGCAGAGATGTGATCCAGGCCCAAACTGCTGTATTGCCTGCAATGTAAACATTTCCTTCTCCTTACAGAGCAAGGTTGTTTGGAGACATCCTTGAGCCTTCCACTAAACATCCTTTTTAAATGAATCAAGGACAACTACATTGTGCATTCTCTGCTGAGCAGGAGTTATTAAGTCTGAAGAGCTTTTGAATGCATCCACATGAGTATTAACGATGCATTCTTGATCCCTCATTGCTCTTGGAATACAGCTATGCTTTTGTTATAGTACTGTTCTACATAATCTTCAATAGCTATTTGTGCCATTAAAGCATAATCTAAACACAACTTGCAATTAGAGTGTGTTCTGTATTACATGAATGTTATCTATTGTAGATTATAAAAGGTAAGGCAATAAAAATACTGTATTATCAAAATGGAACAAAATCTCTTGGATATAAATTTGAGTAAATTTTATTGTGTTCCATTTCAGAAAAAAAAAAAAATAGGACAGAAATTTTTTTAAGATATGATCCTGCTCTTAAAATCCTATGATTAGCTGCTTCTGAGTAGATGAAGCATATGTAGAATATTCTTCAAAGCTACAGACCTAGACTAGTATAAATTACTTCTACACAGGACACATGCAGAAAACTACATGAGTGAATACAGTTGAAACGCTTTTGTACTGAAAACATAAACTTTCCTTTTAATACTGGGTCAATATTTTTCTTAAAAAGAGAGATCTGTGGACAACTTCAACAACTGATTTTGAGGCATTACTGTTTTGGTTTTGGCAAGAAGTTCTTTTTAAAGGAAAAATCATCTGTAGAGAATAAGCTTTGATGGCACTTTCTTGTATAAAAATAGCTAACTTTTCACAAGCACTTAATAAGTTATTTGGCTTTGTCCAAGTTTATCATTATCTTTTTGTTTTTATCAGAGGCGAAGGTGTGAAGGAATTTTACACTAAATGTTTCTCATGTATTTGATACTTCAAACACATGGCTGGAACTTTACTCAAGCACCTCTCTTTTGAGATTTCTTTTGTCACTTTGTAGAATGGCTTGTTAAGTGTCTCTTTTTCATAGCTGTGTCATAGGCTATCCAACCTTTAGTTCCACATCCTGCATCATTTTCTATGGAGCCTGTGTATTTATAGCTACTACACCATACCCTGATAAAGACAGATGGCAATGAAGCCAACTGGAAATTTCTGTCTTCCTTTGTTCACTGGCCTTTTATTCAATGACTCATAACATCAGAAGTGCAAGAACACTAAAAAATAGTGAATTAGGCACAACAGCACCAAATGGTTCTAAGTGCAAAAGATGATTCATATCTGACCAATAAATAAACAAAATGTATCAATTATCTATAACAGTTGAAAACATTATACACAATTTTATCATTGCATTGAAAGGTGAAAATATAATTTTGAATTTTGAATTCTCATTCTCATATTGTAAATTCTGAAATATATTGAAAAAATTTCTGACATGCAAATTTTTATTATCCAGGCTCCATATAATCTGCCCTGAAGAAGCTTGAAGGCCAAAATTTTACCTGAAAGTAGCCTTTAAGTATAAGAGCATTTTAAAATGGCTGATTGAAGCTGGAATACTTTCTGAATACAGTATAAACTTTTTAGTAATGAACTGAAGAAGAATTATTGTCACAAATAGACTGGCATACGATGATGCTTCCATCTTCCTCAATTTCACTCCCCAGATTCCAAGATGCCTAAGAAACTNGAAACAATTGACAAAACCTATGGTATATATAAGGTGATGAAGAAGCTACTCTTTTTTATTTGGGTTATTTTGTCATTGTCTAGAAGAGAGAACTAACATCAATATTAATTTACTGCAATGAAAAAAACAAACTGTGAAGGTCACTTGCATGCCACATTTCAGAAACCATTTTCATCCTGCTGCATGGAAAGTGTTGCTGGCACAGTAGCTGTGTAATTATTTAAATATTCTGGCCTCTGACAAAATGTAAGCACTAGGAGGTGCTGAAATTGTTTAGGTTTGAGTACCTTAGCTGTGGCAGGAATTTTTGTTTCTTTTGTTTTTTTAAAGGAAGAACATTCAAGGACTACTGAGAACAGCAGGGTTTGGTGTAGGTTGTATTTATTTTATTCACAGCTTTGTTTGCTTTGGCACTTCTGCACAGCACAATTTTGTCTTGAGCAGATGATCATGTGGAACAGCACTACTAGGAACTTTTTTATTCAGCTACTACAAGCAGTGGACAGAGACGTCACACTTCTGCAAGTTAAGAACTAGATGAAAGCCCTGAAAGATTTTTTCAAAGCTCTGTTTTGATCATGCTATACAACTTCTAAGAGATGTATAACAGGCTGAAATGCTGTATTGGCTTGTAGTAGCTAGTACTAAGATTTGTGAAACGGACTACTGCAAAGCTGTACTAGAAAGTAAAGATGGGAGTTGAGGACAACATAACTTCTTATGAAAAGACATCATGTTATGCTAGAACTGGTATTCTTCAGAGCTATTCAACAGGAAGACATAAATCCACTAAAAGTCCACTAAGAGTTATGCTGGATATGTCTCAGATACAGACACAAGAATCAGAAAGTGAGGAATGCCTGTGAGGACAACGTGTCAAAAAAGAAGGTGTAACTGATCAAGCCATGAGTCAGGATGTGGACATGAAATTGAATCAAAAGACCTAGATAGGAAGGAATCATTGTACCTACACTCTAATAAGACACCTGAGTAGAATAAAGAAGAAAAAAACGAGAGACTTCAAACAAATATCAAAATAATTAATTTTAATGGCTATTTTTTATTTTTTTGAGACTTAGAATTTTCTTTTTATTCACAAATAGAACTTAGGTTTTTACCTTTTAAACTGGGGGAATAGGGTAACTTCCACTTCCACCTCTTAGGATGAAGTCACCATTCACTAGAATCTGATTTGCATTACACAAAATGAGCAAAGAGGACAGACTAAATAAATATAATGTATTTTTTAAAAAAGCTTTTCATTAAGTAGAATATTTTCCGTGACTGGAATCATTTTATGTAGTCTCTTTTCCATTTTATTTCTGAAGAGTTTTAATAAAAGCAAAGGAATATATAATAATGTGAGTATATATTGGAGCAAATTTTAAAAAAAGACAATAGCTCTGCAGCTTGGTGACCAGAGCACTGGAATGATATCTGCTATAATACTGTTTTATATCAAATGGAGAAACTCAAACAGCAGAAACTGAGAATACTCCAGAGCCCAGTAGTTCAGAGGCTGCAGTTGAGTTCTTGACTTTTATCATTGTTCTGATGTCATTGTTCATATGAAAAAAAGGTTATATGTGACTCTCCCATGTATGTGATATAATAGCTCTCACAGGCTATAAAACAAGTTATGAAGGAGGATCTCCCTCTATGGCTTTGTAAACAGGTATAAAATCCTCTTGTGAAACCACCAAAAAAACCTACAAGAGTTTATGTATTTATCATTTTCCTAAATAACATGGTTTTAATTTTTTCAGCTGAATTGTTAATATCTGTTGTTGGTGATCAAAATGGTATTTTCCTGTAAATCAACAATTCACCATAAATCCAGAGTTAGTCTCAATACCCTATGTTTTTGAAGAGTCCTTTGTTTTGTCACTTAGTTATATCACAGCAGTCTCTATGGTGCTTGCACCTGAAAAAAACTGCCTCGATTCACATCTTTTTCAGCATAGGAAAGAGAAGAATTCCATTTTATTTTTGTGTTCTTTTGGTCTCTTGCCTCTAATTCAGTCGTCTAGTGCAAATTCAATTAAATCTTTTATTAGATGGCTATAAAATAGTGCATAAAACAATGATCATTTAGAAAACTGATATTTTCCAGATACTGTCTGCTAAATGTTTTTACATGAATGTGAAATATGCACATGTTAAGACATAATGAATTCTTCTTTCCCCGCAATGAACATTAAAACAGCAGAGATAAAAAATTAGTGAGGCTATTAGCTATTAAATAATAGAAATATGATTTTATTCTAAGAATGACTAATATAGCAGTCAGGAACAAATTTAAAGGAAAAGTAAAATGACATGCTGATAATACAGGATTACTGTAAACCACACTCTTTCTCCACTGCAATACATTTGATTTTTAAAAGTCCCTAAAAGTGAAATGTACATGCAGAGAGAATATTTTTTTCAAATTTCAGGTACACAGCTGTTCTAGGCAAAAAAGCAACCCTGCCCATTTTTAATTTCCTGTTGGCAAGAGTACAAGGATCAAATATCATAGGCAGTAATTTGAAATAACTTTTAAAAATCATTTTATTATCATTGTTTGAGAAAAATCTGAAGTGTTCTTACACAAAAATGAAATCTCCAAAATATTGGGGTTTTTTTAAATAACAGAAGGCTACAGACTGTTAAGATGTATTTGAAAGTTACCATGATATGACCTGATTTCAGATTTTAAATGATTCACTGGAGAATACTTTGAAATACAAACTACATGTTCATCTGCTTGATCATTCATTCATAAGATCATTTATGTTGGAAAGGAATTCAAATCTCTAATCCAAAATCCTGCTCAAAGCAGAGTCAAGTCTGAGGTCAGACCAGGTTTCCCAAAGCTTCATCCAGTTGGGACTTGAAAACCTCCTTGGTACAGTTAGTACCTAAGGCTACTTAGTGTGCAGCGTGCCTTAAATTCAGGGTAGTACTCCTTGCATTTAATAATAGAAATCTTTAAGCTAAGCATACAGCCAAATCTAGCTAGGCCAGCTCTCAACAACAAATGAAAACACACAGACTTCAAGGAATAATTCCTCCAAATGTACCTTACATATTTATCTAAAAATAAGATGGATTATCTTTTAGAGATACTTCATTATCTTATTTATAAGTAGAGAAAATCATACTAATTTAAAAGGGAGACTAGAAAATAAGCCTAAACTGAGAACCTAATTTTTAGCTGGTTCTCATTAGGTGAGGTGAATCTTATACTTTACTAATTATAAGGCTCTTGAAGGTACTGACTGTGGCCTATAAAGACCTTCTGAAAACGTCACTATTTTAACCTCTTTCTTTTTACTATGATACAAGCTGTGGGCATGAATCATCAAATCATTCAGCTTGGAAGCAGTCTAAGGAGGTCTCTAGCTCAACCTCCTGCTGAAAGTAGGTACAACATCAGGTTCAAACCAGGATGTATAAGGCTTTAGCCAGTCGGGTCCTGAAACTTCTAAGCATAGAGGCTGTACAGTTCCTCCTGTTCATTCCCCATGCTGCTATTAGTCTAGAGGCATTTCGGAGAGGCACCCAAGTGTGCTGATTCTCCAGTATAAGCTTGAGAGCTTTCCCCATAGGGCTGTTCTGCAGGCACTTCTTTCTTTATATGTTTAAGCTTGAAGTAATTCCACTTGAGTCCTGTTTTGTTGATCACTGTGTCCTGTTTCCATCACCCTGAGCTTTTGGCTTGCCTACACCATCTAAAACTTCCACACTCATTTTTTGAGGAAGCTCTCCTCTCCAGTTTGTCCAGCTTCTTTGGAAGGAGAATATTGCCCTACTTAGGTGGATCCTATCTCTTCTAAACAGCTGTTGAGCCTTTAAGAAAGTCCCATCATTGTAGAACCTGAACCCCTACTGTAAACACCAGTTATGCAAACAATTGTTGGCCCATAAGATCTTCTGTGTCCTTCTAGTGCCCTTCCTCCTCACTGGCAGGATCAAGTCAAACATTATCTGGATTCCCATGCTGCTGAACACTGGCCCCGGAGCCCTGTAGACATCCTTGGTAATTCCAGGTCACCCCTGTCTGTATCTTCAAGCTTCTGTGTGAAAGCAGTGGGGACTAATAGGCTAGCTTAGGCCTCGGTCACACCTCCACAAAGTCCTGAATGCAAGCCCCCAGCAAGTAGCAAACCTCTCTAGATTACAAGTCTGGTCAGCAGATGAGGGCCTCTGTCCCGTGCATAGTGACTCTCCTACCACCATCACTCACCACTTCCTCTTTGTGGTCCTGAGTGGCTCAGATTCAGCCACCAGAGATACAAGGGTGGCAAATCTGTCCTGTAACTGCAAGTCATCAAGTAGGGCAGGGTGAAACAATGATGGAACAATCCTGCCAAACTTCAGCTGTTGATCAAACACATACGTGGTTGTTTTGCAGAGGATAACTGAGGACCTTTTGTAACTGAGAGGAGAGAAAGAGAATGAAAAAGACATTAACAGTTACTCTGACTTGGATTTTGAGCATGTTTTCTAGGACAGATGTTGCAATTAAAACTAAAGTATACAGACAGAGCTGTCAGTGCATCAAATAATGGGGGAAAATGCTACCAGCAATTACCTGCCAGCTAGCTGAAAACAATAGTTTTCCAGATACATAGAACTATATTTCATGTTAATGATCCATTTGCAGATCATGCCACTGCTTGATTTATAGTAAATTGAGAAAAAATTGCTGCAATGCATGTTACCTCGTTGGTTACAGCCAGAATGAAGCAGACATGTGCTGTCTTCTGTGATACTGTAGACGCTATATTCCCTTGGTTGTTACACAACAAAATCATGTTTTTCATGCAGCTCTTACAGACAGTGATCATGCAAAATTCTAAAATTTGCATGAAAAAACAGAAGCTTCAGCTATCTAAATACTAGAGGATGATTACATAGCTTCATTCCTCCATGAGTGTTGTACCATCCTCCCTCTGTACATTTAATCAAATGACATGCTGAACTGTAGCATGTTAGGTTACTGATACTGTGCTGGTACAACCGCACCAGGTTTACTGCAGTAGCTCTCCTTATTTTAGAGGCCATTGATATAGATAAGAAATTCTTACTCTCAGGCAACAAGAATAGGTTTTATTAAACTCTCTGAGAAGGCTGAGTAAATTAAGCACTGAACTGGTTTTGCATACCTTCCAATTTTTAGATAATGGTAAGAGAGCATAAGCCTGATTACAACTGATCTTACAAATAAAGGCAGTGAAGACTCCAGCTGCCAGGGGTAGGTGTTGTCCCAAATGCACATAGTGTTCGACTGAATAACTCTCCCTTCTGTTTAGGCAAGGTTATGTATTTGGGTGAAGAAAAAAAGCACCCTGTTCTAGCAACATCATCCCAACTCACAAACTTGTAGTTTAGCCCCATCAAGGCTTTCCGAGCAATTGGGCACAGGTTTTGAGAAGCTTGTACTGTTGTGTCTTTGGGCTTGCACTGCAGGGCCTGGCATCCAGGACATGGTCATGGAGACAGAGGGGCTTCAAGGGCAACTGGGGAAAGGCAAAAAGTCCTGTCTTCCTTGCCTACATTAGGTTACATGTAGTTTATGCTCCATTTTGGGGGATTTGCACCAAGTGCATTCCCAATACAGTGCAATATGGGTGAGGAGTCAAAACAGGAGAGTTAAAATTAGGAGTGCTTAATTGCTTTTAGAGTCATAAGAAATTTTTACATGGATTACGGGCCCTTTTGGAAACCACGTCTGAACAGTAAGTATGTTTTTTTTTCATCAACTAGCAGACAATTATTGGTCTGATTCAGTATGACACCCTTCTGCTGCCAGACCTCATGATGCAGTCCCTTTGGACAGCCAGTGGTCTCATTACTCAGTTGACAAATGTGTGTGGTTACTTACAGTATTTATTAAATGCAGTTTACACAGAAAGATTTATTGGAAAGTGAGGGATTTATGTTAAAGTTATTATCCACAAATAAGAATACTACTCTACATCACACTGGTATGGCCCCACCTCAAGTACTGTGTGCAGTTTTGGGTGCCTCAATATAAGAAGGACATCAAACTGTTAGAGTGCGTCCAGAGGAGGGTGACCAAGATGGTGAAAGGCTTCGAGAGCTAGACTTAAGAGGAGTAGCTGAGGCCACTTGGTCTGTTCACCCTGGAGAAGAGAAGGTTGACAGGTGATCTCATTGCAGTCTCTACAACTTCCTCAAGGGAGGCAGACAAGAGGGAGGTGCTGATCTCCTCTCTCTGGCGACTAGTGATAGGACACAAGGAAATGGAGTGAAGCTGTATCTGGGGAAGTTCAGATTGGACATTAGGAAAAGGTTCTCCACTGAGAGGGTGGTTGGTCACTGGAACAGGCTGCCCAGGGAAATGGTCATGGCACCAAGCCTGTCAGAGTTCAAGGAACGTCTGGATGACACTTTTAGTCCTATGGTGTAATTTTAGGTAGTCCTGCAAGGAGCAGGGAGTCGGATTCAATGGTCCTTATGGGTCCCTTCCAGGCTGAGATACTTTATGATTCTATGAATATCAGATAAGAATAATAGAGCTTTCTAGGATTCAGGATACAGAACAACATCTTGGGGTTTTTTTCCTATGATCTAATACTGTTCTAATGTGAGCACCACATTAAGAACATGCCATCATTCCTCATGGCAGGAGGGGAAAGAGGTAAAGGTTCTTACACCCTAACACGGAATGAACATTCATCCCAACTGAAACAATATATCATAGTTATTTTTCAACTTTTTAAGACACCGTACCAACTCTTTTAAACAGATTTCTCACGGAAATCTGAAAAAAAGGGAACCATAGGGGAAAAAAAAAGGGGATGTAATACCCTTGGAATTGACTTTCCATCCATGGTGTACATGTGCAATATTGTCCACATTCAAAAAGTCAGACATTTCCTTAAAAAGTCAAACTGTTACACAGTTTCTAGGTGGCACAGCACTGTGTGCACAGCGACTCTGTCCATGGGGCCCAGGAATGGACAGCCTGACCCTGAGCATGTAATGCAACCTCTGTGCATGAGCTACTGCAAACACACTGCCAAATGGATAGCATATCTGAAACATCATTTGACTTTCCATTAAGAACAGGTTTATCAGATAGCTGGCGATGCCAGCAAAACTCAAAAACTCAAAAATCTGCCTGAACAAGATTCCCAGGCTGAAAATAACATGTTTAGGGAAAAGGCAAATACTTGATTGCCCTCAGTCTGAAGGAATAGAGAGGAGGCTTCAGAAAATGAAAAGGTGGGGAAAAAATCTGTGAAAAGAGGAGGTCATTGTCCCAACCACAATGTAAAAAAACACTTCATTTGCCTTATATTTTGGCAGGTTTGTTTCATCTTAGTGGTGGCAGCCTTAAAAGCAACTTTAAGTTCTCAAAAACAAGGCAATGGAAGTCATACAATATTACATAGCTGGTGAATTCAGCTTTACAACTTGCTTAGATGATGACAATCCTAACATTTAGGAATAAATACTGAGGTTATTTTTTTATTAAATAGGATATTCCAAATCTGTTTCTTTTGCTCTCTACCTTTTCCATCTGGTGTCAAAGCGTGAAGAATCTCATACTTCTTTCTGCAACTTGGGTGTGACTACTGAGTTTGGTGAGATGCTTCCAATTCTTAAAGTGGTAAGAAAGAGCAAAATTATTATACATTGGCATGTGTTTACTGGTACATTTTTCATAGATGGGATTATTTGATATAAATATTGTAGCCTTTCATAAGTGAAGGTTTCAAAATCACTATAATTGTGACCTTGACAGTGAAGGCTTGTGTGTCAGTTACCAACAAAGTAATTGTCCTGGGTTCAGATGGGATAGAGTTAATTTTCACAGAAACCTGGGAGGGGGCACAGCCAGGACAGCTGGCCTAAGCTAGCCAAGGAGCTATTCCATACCATGTGAATCATGCTCAGTATATAAATGGGGAGCGGGCTGGGGGGAGCCTCTCTGCTTTCGGCAGGGAAAGTGGCGGAGTGTCAGGTTCCAGGTGGTGAGCAGTTGCACTGTGCATCACTCATTTTGTATATTCCTTTATTAGGACCATTGTTGATGTTGTAAATTCTTTCCTTGTGTTGTCCCAGTAAACTGTCCTTATCTCAACCCACGAGGTTCCGTTTTTTTTTTTCTTTTCTCCTTCCTGATTCTCCTCCTCATCCCACGGGAGGGGGGCGGGAGGAGTGAGCTAGCGGCTGCGTGGTGCTTTGTTACCAGCTGGGCTGAAACCACGACAATAAAGTAGACCTGTGACTTAGCAGTAACTAGTGGACCCTATTGATTTCCATATTTGATATATGATTTCAAATTTCAATATAAAATTAATTTGCAATAACTAGAAAGTTTGGGGGGTATTTCATATACTTGAGAGCTTTGCACATTTTTATTCAGAAGTAAAATAACATTTTTAATTTTCTATTTCATTACTGTGTTTTAAACTGAATTCTTATTTCATCCATTTATGTATCTTTTTGTTTTGAACTACACAGCCTCAAGTACATTGCTAATATCATTGCATGCCATTGAAACTTGATTTTTAGGAATATGGTATGTTCATAACTGTTTAGCCTAGTGGTTAGGATCACAATTTACCGGCGGGAAGAGGTCCAGCTAAATTATACTCTTTCCTGAATTTTGGACCCAAAAAATACTTGAAAGATTTTGTGTGACATCTTTTCCTCACAGGGAGATAAACAGAATGATCTAGTTAGACCTTTGCATTCTGGTTTTCTGTATTTATTTTCTAACATGGAACAAGACTTTCTCATTTACTAATGCCTTAAGACACATTTATTCGACTATAGCTCTCATTGTATATGGTTTAAATTTATGTCTAGAAATAGAGGAGAACAAATATCTTCCCTTTTTAAAGATACACTAAATGTGACGGTCTGACAAATTATCGTCAATCTCCCAAACATTCATTAAATAATTTTGGTGGAAAAGATGCTTCTGTAAAAATGCTGAGTTGTGTGAACAGGACAATGTGGTCGGAGGAGAGGGCCCCACGGAGGGTGGGACTGCACTTCTCCAAGGCTGCAATTCCTTATCTTAAGTGACCATGAAAAGGAGCACAGCGTATGCGCCCGCAAGAGAGGGCCCCGCAGAGGATGGGACTGTGCTTCTATCTTAAGCAGTCATGCCAGCAAGTAAAGAGAGGCAACTCCCCAATGAACCCCCCCCAGGCTCACTGACCGACTCCAGAGAAGCCCAGGAACATGAACTGCACATGTCGAGACCACCAACTAACACACTATAAAAGAAGGAAGAACGAGTGCTCGGCGCACACCCTCCAGAACTGGATCTCTACGCTGGCTGGACCAACGCTGGACCCAGGACTGGTGAAACCCTTTTCTTCTCTCTTTTTTCCTTTTCTTTCTGTCTTTCTTTCTTGTTTTTTCTTCTCTCTTTTCCACAGTCCCTACACCCCATCCTTTGAAACATAAACCGTTGACCAAGTCTGAGACTAGGAGTGGATCTAGCCACCCCGGGCTCCTCTTTGAGAAGGAGTCCAGAAAGCAAGGGGGTCTACTCCAAACCTCGTGACTCAATGGGAGGCATCCCCTTCTGACACAGTTTCATGTTCCTTTTTCCACTTCTTTTTCTACACCTCCCTTCTCTTTTCAAACAGTGGCTTAATGACATGATGCAAGGTTCATATTGATAAATTCACTTGTACTTGGGCAAGGTTAGCTAGGTTGAATAAATGTGGATTGTTGTTTGAACTCCCCTGGTGTTGTTTCACCTTAATTCTGCCAAAAGAAATCCACGAACCTGAGTCGCTCCAACTTTGGAACGCAACAACATGTACATAAAATTTCCTATCTAAGGTTAATGCCAACTGCATATATATTTCCTGAGTAAAACTCTTGCCTTCCCTTAGTTCGTTTCTAAGGGTTTTGATGTAGAGCTTATTGCTACATTTGTTTCCTTGGGAGATGCTGGCCAGCAGAAATTTCCCATCTGAAGCACTAAAAGATGCCATTAAAATGCCCTCCCAATTATTTAAAAAAACTGATTAATCCTCTTCCACTGGCATCAGTAGTAATATTTTGCTACCAAGACTAACCCCACAGCTAGCTGTCACTTGAACATTATCATGGTTCTTCTTTTTATTGCATCTCCAGTAGGACCATGCAGTTACTTATCCATTATAATGGGGACTGGTAGTGTTTCTCCATTTGATAAAATAGGCACCTGATTGCAGAAGTGTTTTATTCATAAATGGTCTAGACCATGGATAGCAAAACAAGAAAAAATACAAGATATCTGTGAAAGAGCCACAATTCAGACTGTGTAACTGAGCAGCGGTACACAAGGTGTTGGAGCTGCAGAGTTCAGTACAATTTCTCTTTTCTTTCAGATATATCCTACATTTTGCCACTAGTGTCTGAATTAATGCAGAGACATATGAAACGCCATAAGTGGTTTAGAGAATCAGCTTTTGTGGAATACCAGAAAGAACTGTGTTTCTAAACTTCCTAGGTGCTACAAATCAAAACTGAACAAACCAAACTAAAGAAAATCAAACCAAATCAGACCAAACCACACCATGTTTTATGTAAGTCAACCCATGCTCACTCCAAAACTGAATTCTGTAAGACACCAGAAGAAAACCAGGAAGCTTCATTAATATTATTTACAGTACTAAAGAAGTTGTATTACCTGATCCAGTCCCCAGTGGCATCATGGCAGTACTGTCAGCCACTTTCACTATTGCCTTTCGTTCATTTCTGCATCTCTCATGCATGGTGTATTTCTGTATCTCCATCCTTCATTATCTACTTCCTCTGTCAGCTAGTGTTTTGTCAGGCTATTCAGTCAAGAACATTTCCTTCTGATGACACAGCGCTACAAATTCTCTGTTTCTAAAAATTATGTTCTTTAGAAGTCTGCATTCACTATTTTTGCTTTGTTTTCTTTAACTTGATTAAACAAAACAGGGTTATATCATTTAATTCAAAGTAGTTATAAATAACTGGTACAATACCATTAAGACAAATGTTGAGCTGTACCTGCCAAAAAAAATGTAGATAATTTTGTCAACTAGATTCAAAAAGAACCTGCAATACATATGTCCAATACCCTATGAATATTAAAAGATCTAATTCTGCTAGCAAGCAGTTTTACATTAGAAGATGTACTTAAAGGAAACATTATCATGGAATGTGTGATGGCACAACTAAGAGCTATGTCTACTCACTTTGTTAAAGATTGAATTATGTCTGTATTAATGATTTACATACATTCACTTCTACAGGAATAAAATCTAAAAAACTGCTTTGAAATCATAAAACTTTGGAGAACCCCTGATGTTTCTAATGAAATATTTGAGACTATATATAAAAATATATTTTGCCAAAAAATTTATGGTCAGCTTCACTCTCAGTGACACCCCTTCCTGTGGAAGGAGTATTCTGCTATACTGCGTGTGGGTTTAAGCCCACATTATGACTCAACATGTAGAACCAGATCAGGTTAGGGAACTCTGATAATCTATGCAATAGCAAAATATCTACAAATATTATCCAAATAATAAATGTCAATTAGAAAACAAATATTTCAAATACACTTGTTAAATAGTTTTTTTGTCTCTAACCCATGCTATGTGTACATGTATCAGCCTTTCTAAAAGGAAATTGATACAGACTTTAGCAGACTGACGCTTTCATTAGGAAATAAAAATTACCACTTGTATTCTCAATGGCTACTAATTCTTGAAATGTTAAAGTATTGTACAGTTAACTGAAATGTAACAATTTTATGAGATTCAATAAGTTATAAATATCATAAATCATTTTAGTAACAGTTATCACTTGCTTTTTTGCTAGGTACTTTACACTCAAGAGCAAATGAAAGTATTAAATAACAAATAAATATAGAATTCTTTGTATTTACATTTTCTTTCACCAAATTGTCAGTATTTTAAAACATTTACATCAGCAGTAACACCCCCATTAAGAATATCTTACTTTTTGAAAAAGGATAATAAAAGAACTGTTGGAGACTAACAACTTGTTTGCTGAAAATTTAGGGCACTTATAACTGTCAGATATTTTTTTACTTTTAAAATACATTTTTTTTATAGTTTTTAAAAACGGAATGCAAATGGTGATTCACCACGTGTAGAAAATGCTGCTGAATGAAACACTGAATCTAAAAAAAGCATAGAAAATATAGAATTATCTGATGGATATCCCATGAGTGGCCAGTGCTTGGCAATTACAGACTTTCTGAGCCAAAGATTATATTTAGACTAATGTGTTTAGCAGATGATGAATTGTTCTTCAAACCTATTTATATTTTTAGTTTCTAGACCACCCTGTGCCAATGAGATCCTCCATTTCATTTCTACTGTGTTTTGCTCTGGTGCCTGTATTAAACCCATCAAAATGAAACATTAATTCTCATTTTATGTGAGGCTATTCAAAGACAACAAAAACTTTGCCATGCAGTTCAGGAGGAGCAGAATCAGAAAAAAAATCTCTAAGATGGCTACTTTTTGATCCACTGGAAAACAAACACTATAAGTAATAAAGCAAAACAATTTAGTTATATTTTTCTCCCCTCCAAAAATAAATTTAATATTATTATACATAGAAGAATTGGTAAAGAAATGACATACTAGATTTTATTCTTGATGAGCTTTCAACTGAAACAAACTACAGAGAGGAGGAAAGAGTCATGGTTTTGGGCCTTTTAAGCTCAAAAAATGATTATTATGAAATTAAAATGTAAAAACACCCTGGTTCCTGTTAAGGAAAACATAGAACTAATAAATTAATGTCATATAAGCTTTCAACATCCATTCTACTCCTCTAAAGAAATATAACTGAGAATTTAAAGTTTTAGGAATATTCACATCTATATTATTCACATTTAAAGGTGTTTTATGTATCTTGTTATAATAAAGTGTTCCATATAGAAGTACGTATTAACACCCACAGTATACTGAAGGACTGTGATTTTTCTCATTATTAAATGAGGGTAAGTTGAATCTTTCTTTAAAATTCACAACATAAGCATTGTTATAACCTTTTTTTTCTATCTGAAACATTTTTGATAATAAATATATACAGCATTGAAACATAATTGGTATAGGATATCATAATTCACTGGACCTTCAGTTTCACTTTTGGTGGGAATTGCTACTGGGTAGCATAGATACCATGTAAGGATGAGTATTCTTTGTAGAGGAGAAGAGGAAGGAAAGCAGAGTTTGATGCCTGGAAATGTCATATTGTTCATGTTTTTGTCTCAATAAGGTGTTGCTGAGCATTTCAATTTATCATGAAGAGAGAAGGAGAACTGCAAATTTTGTGTGTTTCTAAGGTTCTAATTAGTTCTTTGAATATCAACAATTGAAAACTTTTAATTTACATTTCCACATATTGCTGTAATGCATTTAAGTGGAAAGATCCTTAGAGGGGGCAAAATGACATTTTGATAAATATTTAAAGAAAAGGTATGAGTTATTGTACGTGCACCTCTAGATCTAATAATGTTTCTCCTCATTTGAATCATTCTAAAGGTATCTTGCACAATGGCACACAAAGTTGTTAACCTTTACAAATGCAATGGAGAGCTATAGGGACAGACGGACAGCAGCTGCGGTAGGGAGGTAGAAGAATATTAATCACTTAATGAGGATATGTACCTTCTAAAATTAGGGTACTGATATCAGACCGGACCTTCTGTGCTCAACCTTCTTCTATAGGTTATTATTTAGCTTTTCTCAGTTTTCTCTAAAGTAGTGTTAGTTCCAAATACTGTGAGTAACACTGTGCAAGAAATCAATATGCTGGTGTCTATATGAGCACAAATAACCACTGGACTTCCTATGTGCTTTCAGCTTTAGGACCCAAATCCTGAACTCTAAAACAAACAAGGAAGCAAGTGGTACATCTGGACATATTAATTACATGGGCTGTGTCAGCCTTTCATAGAGTTTACTGAATTCCTCTATTATCTGATGTCGGTGTTTTTGTTAAAGGCCTGATGTTTGGAGAAATTACTGCATCTGATTTAATTTCCTGATACTTCACAGATTGGAATAGTCTCAAAACAATGGAAATGGAATACATTTTCAAATGTTCTTTAAAGTAATGCCTTTCCTTTGCTCATGAACACCCACAAGCCAAAGCAACAATCATTAGTAAGGGACGGGAGAAATAAAACATAAGCAATCCTACTATTCAGTGCTATCTGTTTGTAACAAACATATTTGAGAAAAACGTATTTTTCTTTTGGATAAAGGTTTTATTCAAAGCACATTACAACCATTAAAGGTCTTTGACTGCATACATTATGTTTTAGATCCAGCTATAGACAAATATATAAATCATATATAGGAAGCTTTGTTACTTGCAAAGTCCAAATAGCATCTATATTTCAATTTTGCTGCAGATATTCAATGGAGATAAGAGCAAGCGCAAGTCTACAGAGTATTTTACAATGTTTATCTCCTAGATTGTTCTTATAATGCACTGCCTTATTTTTCTCATTTGAATTTGTGTTTATGAGTATTCACTGTGTGGCCAGCACCACAATGATCTAAGTATTTATAAAATAATGCACAACCCTACCAGAGAAGATGTTTGGTACAGTGTAGGATCACTACTCTCTTAAATTGGCCCATTTTAAGTGACCTTGTAGTTGGAAGGCAATGCCTTCCAATCAAGTTCAGAGAAAGAGAAACCAGAAACAGCACAGTTTCTAGAGTACAATAATCTGACTTGGGAACAATAATATTAAAACTAGAGATGATGAGCTGCTTAATGCAGTACATTTGAACTTACTTCATTGCACAGGATATTTGCCCTGATATCTGTACTATGGTTACTTAAGATGAGAAAGATTTACTATATTATTGTTTAATCCTTTCCAACCTACCAAAAGAAGTAGCAATATCATCCTAAGACTACATCTCACATATACTTTGTCATCCCTGTAGCAACATGCAGGGATAAATCCTCAGGAATTTTAAGTCATCACAACTACACTTAAGATAATTAGTGAAACTGAATTGACAGGGTTGTTAGATTGATGTTAAAAACATTTAGCTTGCCACAGGAGTAGACATGTAGCTTGCTTGTCATTTCAACTTTGGAGACCTTTGATATAATACAATTTGATGTCATCACTATTGCATTATAAAGATGTGATGCTATACTGGTTTTGATTTTTTTTTTATTTTTCCCTTCTGCAGAAATTTGGTATCTTGACCAGATTTCAGCATTTAAAACAAGATTCCAGCATGTTGTATTAATGAACAAGCAATTAATTAAATCAGTGGTTATTACAGAGTATTATCAGCAGTGTGAAACTTTTAGTTATTTCATCCAATGGATCTGATCCTTTTCTTCAAAAATAGTAATATATACCAGTATTACTCCCAGTCCTATATATTTTTTACATATTACAGGAACAGATATGATTCGTAAATCAAGTACAAAGTGTCATTATAATAGGACATCTGTATTGCATCAGCAACTGTGGGAATTATTAATTTAGTGACATATAGGACTAGACTGTAAACTATTTTTTCATGGACTTAATTTTCATTTTGACAAATAATCTAAGAGTTTTAGCTACTTAGGATAGAATATACACGTTATCTGTTTTTGCCCTTCAGTACTGCCGACAGTAACCTTGGAGGGCTGTTCAATACATTGCATCACAGACTGCTGTGCAGAATATTTCCAGACATTCTCTTTTCACATCAGCATTAACAGACCTGATATAAATCAGGATAGTGAAAAAGACACCTGTTGCTACTCCTTCATCAGGAGTAATAAATGGATTATCCATTAGATTCAGTAACAATCCAGAAAGTCATTGTCTCTATTTTACATCTTTTATTTTTCCTGTGAAAAACAAAACTGGTTTAGTCCATGGAACTGTGTCACTAGGTCAGCTCTTTCTTGACTAATGAAATTTCATCAGTTACACTAATGAATAGGAAATTCTTTCCGTGCCAAATGCATCGAAGAGTTTCAAGTTTACCAGCTTATGACTACTACAGTGCCAAGAACATTCTTTCAGTACAAAAATGTACACAATAGCATGAATGTGCATTGTCTCTCCTTAGCATATTCATTAATATCTCATCCTGCACAATGTCATAGTAATAACATATTTTTATCATCTCTAACCAAATTAGCTTTTGCCTAGGAATAAAAGTACAAAATTGGCTATTCATGGGAAAGAGCTTTGTGTTATTATTCTGAGAGATAGGCAACTGCTAGTGACTTGGGACTTTGCTGATACCCTTGATATGATTTGAAGATATCCAACTCTGACTTTGAAGACAATCTGAGGAAGCAAACACAGGATTAAGTTTTAACTTAATAACAACTCTTTGCTAATGTACAGTTTGATGAATTTCTGAAAAACACATTAATATTAAAGGCAACAAATATTGATAAGTACTTCTATAATTATCTGTGATATCAGCTTGAGCTAGGTCATAACTTGATTCAGAGTCCACTTTGCTTTTAAAGATACTTTATAAGATTTCTCTGATCTTATTTTCCTACTTTTAAAGTTATCTACTGGCCAATACAGGAATCTCATTATTACAGAATATTTTACATTTAAAAAATGAATTAATTTATTTCAATTGTCTTTTTCAGAATTATTATTATTATTACTATTTTGGAAGGAGTCTATCAACTTGAACAAACTGCTTCTAGAAACTACCCAGATTCACACAATTTTTGATCACAGAGTTGCTATTATTTCTAAATAATACCCTTGATTAACTCTAGGAATATCTTTGCAGAAGTGTTTGGTATTGAGAATGACATAAAACTCTACACAGGCTTCCAAAAAATAGATTTCTGTGTTTTCACAGAATAGTTTATTGTAGGTAATTGAGGGAGGTTTCCTAATGTGTTTCCTAATATGATCTCATATATTTCTATCAAAAAGAGGAGAATAAATAGATTTACCTTCAGCAAAAACAGATTTTTTATATAAAACCCCACAGTCTTTACTCCATAATAGTATTGTCAAAACTAGATGACTTTTTTCTGGAATTTGAAAGTCCTTCACTGGCATGTGAAATATTTCAAAGCCATACTAACACAGCTTAATTGTATTCTAAGTGACAAAACTTATGCCATCTCCACTGTTAATTAACAGTCTACCTTGAGTTCATCTACTTTGTTCAGCTGAGATAAAGGAAACCACGCGCCTGACTCACTGAATGCCTAAAGGCATGTTGAGAGAGCTACATGCCCTGCTCTGACATGAGCACTGCGATATGCCTGATCTCTTGGACACTGGAGCCATTCAGCTGCCAGCTGCTGACAAATCACGCAGACTTCACTTGACAACAATAATGATACTGAGTTATCCATCGTCTCTTAAATAAAGCAATTACAACTGCTCTGAACTGATTATTCACTTCCGCCCAGCTTCAAATATTTAATATTTCCATCCTAACGTCACTGTCTCCTGGCAGATTTTTGCACAGCAAAAGGCACACATTAGCTGTGTTGTGTTGAATGTTCATGTTGTTCAGTATATATTGTATGTACGCTGTATTGTACACAGTGTTATTTGTCACACGGTATCTCATAGAGCACAGATAGCTTATGAGACAAAACAAACTAGATCTATTAGTACTGAATCCTTGACAGGACATTATGTATAAAGATTTCAGCAACTAAGAATGTTAATATAGTTTAAAAATTAGCATTTAATACTTCAAGAGTGTTTTATGGTAACTGTGGTCTATACCTGAATAAAATACAGCCTAGATCAATTTCTGTCAATAAGAAGTTTCATAATAAGTTTGAGGGAAGAAAAAAAAAAGATTTAACATTAAAGAAAGTAGTCATGTTGAATGTCTCTTTACCATCATGAAAACAAAACTAAGTTTACACTTGTTCAACTAGTTTAAATTACTAGTCTGGGTACTGGAAGCAGCGTTTCTGTACAATACCGTCTTAGATGGGCCAGTAATAGGCAGATGGCAAACAAGCATAGTGAATCAGGCAAGGTAGCCTACACTGTGCTCCAGGCTTCTCAAGGGCCTCTTGTTCCTGATCCAGATAGATTCAGCTCAGGGGTGGTCAGCCTCCAGACAAATTGCAGGACACACAACAGGTACGGTTTCCTTAGTTACTAATCAAAGATCCACCTCAGTGTAATCACCAGCTCCCCAGGACTCTGGGATGTAGAATGATAAAGCAGTAACTGTGGACAGTCTGTGACAAAAAGCCCCGATTTCCTAACACTGTGAGGGCTCCTCTCTCCTTGTATCTTGGCTAAGTTTCTTTCTGAGACTACCAGGGTCTATACAAAATTAAGGATAACAGAGAATGAGGACTGGAAAACATCCTTTTGCTGAATTTGTTTATTTGGCATGTGTTGATTTGTGTCCCTGGTATCTGTGTAGATTAAAAATTAGAGAATATAGAGTTTGAGGAGAAAAGGGTTTGTGTAACTTATTGTTGATGTACAGTAATCAAATTACCCTTTTGGCCTGATTTGAATATAATGCAACTGTAGATTTAGTCATGCTGAATATGAACAGCAATTTCATTCACAGTATGAACATCTGAATCGCTCCCTTATGCTCAAAGGCATTGTTGCAAGTGAGCGGGCGTTAGCAAACACAATACTGGTACAAATGCAGTAATTCAAATTCTGGTTATATTTATGAAAGCTTTATTGTATCTGTCAGCAAAGATATATTAAGCAAACAAAATCCACCATCTAAGAACTGTGGTGGGTTTACGCTGGCTGGATGCCAGATGCCCACCAAACTGCTCTATCACTCCCCTTCTCAGCAGGATGGCGTGGGGGAGGAGAAAATAAAATGGAAAAAAATTCATGGGTCAAGATAAAGGCAGTTTAATAAAGCAAAAGCCATGTGAGGAAGCAAAGGAAAACAAAAGATTTATTTTTTACTTCCCATCAGCAAGTTATGTCCAGCCACTTCCCAGGAAGTGGGGCTTCAGTACATGTAGCGGTTGCTCTGGAAGGCAAATATAGTAATAACAAATGCCCACCCTCCTCCTCCTTTCTCTTAGCTTTTATTGCTAAGTAGACATTACATGGCATGGAATACCTCTTTCGTCAGTTTGGGTCAGCTGTCCTGGCTGGATTCCCTCTCAGGACCTTGCCCACTCCCCAGCCTGCTGGTGAGGAGGAGGGAATGTTGAAGAGACAGCCTTGATGCTGTGCAAGCACTGCTCAGCAGTAGCCAAAGCACTGGTGTGTTATCAACACTTTTCTAGCTACCAATAAAAAACACAGCACTATAAGGGCTTCTATGGGGAAAATTAACTCCATCTCAGCCAGACCCAATACACAACTTCTTATGGAAATATTATAATAGTACATTTCTCACCTCACATGGTAAAAAAAAAGATTTTTCTCCCCCTTTTTAAATAGACCCAAAGGTTTTCAGTTAAGGTGGAAATGCTTTCACTTCCCCTGCTGCCCTCACAAACTATGAATATAGAACAACAACAATCTATAGATTGCCTTTAAAGTATACACTTCAGACAAATTTCATTTCATTTCACTTGGGGATATTATTAAAATACAATGCTGATGCAGCATGGATTTAGCTAGATATTTGATTTATTTTCAAGATAAGATAACTAGTGCTGAGTGTATATCTACATATATGAAATGAAAAAGGATTTATTGAAAGATATAAATGATATCTTGTAGGCTGGTTAAAGCCAAGCAACTCAGAAATAAGGCGAAAATGCCATTCTTATCAGTTCTTATTATGTCTAGTTATTGCATTTCTTATGGTATCTAAGAAGACCTGCTGCTTTGAGAGCCCCAGTGAAACTCTGTAACAAACCACGATATAATGCTTTGAATTGAAATTATGCTTGAATGCTGTATTCCTTCATAAGTGTATATTTGAACCATAAAGTCAAGTTTACTTTTTTTTCAGTAAGAAAGAGTGGTATTCTCAACCAATATAAGCCTGTGGGACCAAACAGGATGGATACCAAAGTGCTGAGAGGCAAATGATGTCATTGTGACACTGTTTTCTATCACCCTTAAGAGGTTGTGGAAACCAGGAGAGGTCCCCAATAACAGAACAAAGAAAATCTTGCACCTGTCTTCAAAAAAGGGCAAGAAGGATGAGCAAGGATACAACAGAGTGGTTAGCCAAACTTCAGTCCCTAGAAAATTCCAGTCCAGCCATTCTAGTCACATGAAGAAGAGTTAGGTACTGGGACCAGCCAGCATGGATTTATCGAGAGTAAGATCATAAAGCTATCAACAGTAAGATCACAGAGCTATGATAAAATGACTAGATCCACGAATGAACAGAGAGCAATTGAAATTCTTTACTTTGACTTTAGTAAGGCATTTGACACTGTCTCCCACAATATTCTTGTATTCAAGCAAAGATGTCTAGATGGCTGGACTACCATGAGGGTAAACATCTGTCTGAATTGTCAGGCTCTGTGTAGTAGTTATTGTTTTATACTGTAGCTGGAAAACAGTTAACAAAGGTTCCCCAAGTGCCTATCCTGGTACCTGTCCCGTTTAATATCTCTAAAGAGTGATCTGCAAAGAGAAGATAAAATGCACCCTCATCAAATCTGAAGATTACAGCAAACATGGGAAATGACACCAGTTGACATGCTCAGGGGCTGGGTTGCCATTCAGAAGAACCCAGACAAGCTGGAGGATCAGGTACGAAGTTCAACAGGGGCATGCACATAGTCCTGCATCTACAAAGGAATAACAATACAGGCCAGGCACTCACTGGCTGGGGAGCAGCTCTGCTGAAAAGTTCCTGGTGGTTTTGGGAGATAGTAGGCTAACCATAAGTCACCAGTGTATCCTGTCTATGGCAAAGGCAACAGCATGCTCACTGTATCAATGAGCAGCACAGCCAGGAAATCAAGGAAAGTGACTAGCCTCTTTTGACTCAGCACTGGCTAGACCACACTGGGAACATGTCATCCAGGCTTGGGCCTCTCAGTGCTAGAAAGCTGCAGATAAAAGGGATTAGCTCAGTGAGGGGCCACCAGAATGGTCAGAGTTGGAGCACTTGCCCTGTGAGGGGACGCTGAGGCAGCTGGACTGGTTCATTCCAGAGAAGGGATGGCTTCAGGTGAACGTATTGCTCCTGCAAGTGCCTATGAGGAGATAAGAAGGCAGAGCCAGGCTCTTTACTGAGGTGCGTTGTGGGTATGAGGTAGTGGTTATAAAGTAGAAAAGGCAGATTCCACAGCTGACTTGGGGAAAAATCTTTTTTTACCATGAGAACAGCCAATGTGTTGGGCAGGCTGCACAGAGATATTGCACAGTCTCCATGCTTGGATTTATCAGGACCCGACTGGCTAAAGCCTTGCACATCCTGCTCTGAATTTGGTGTCACACTTACTTTCAGCAGGCAGTTGGGCTAGAGACCTCCTTAGGCCACTTCCAAGCTGATTGATTTGATGATTCGTGCCCACAGCTTGCATCACATTAAAAAGAAAGAGGTGTAAAAACTGATGTTCTCAGATGGTCTTTGTAGGCCACAGTTAGTAACTTCAAAGGGAGTAATTCATAATGGATAAAGTGTAAGATTCACCTCGCCTAACCAGAGACAGCTAAAAATTATGTTCTCAGTTTATTTTCTAGTCTCCCTTTCTACTCAGTAGAAGGAATGAAGCATCTCTTAAGGATAATCCATCCCACTTTTAGATAAATATTTAAATTAATTGGGGATGGATTATTCCCTGAATGTTCCGGTATGTAATCATTTCCTGTAAAGAGAACAGGCTCAGCTAGCTTCATTGGTATGCTTCACTTAAAGATGTCTATTATTAAATGCAGGAATTACTACCCTAAATTTAGTATGTTTTGTGCCTTAAATAGTCTGTATCAAAATACATGTAAGCTCTTACCTTAATACATTTGAATAACACAACTTATCAGTGAAGCACAATAAAACCAGCAAGAGTTATTTTACTTATTTATTTGCAGAGTAAATTCTTTAGGAAAAAAAGAACAGAAGTAAAATTTTTTTTTCAGCATTAATTTATTGGAGCTGTAATTGAATACTTCGGTGTTCATAATAAACGATGATGTTAAGACATGTATTTTCTAAGTTACATACATATATCCTTTCTGTGGTTTGGGACGAATCTGCTGCAAGTCTTCCTGGTTTTGTGCTACACATTCTGGTATCACAGATTGAAATCTGTAGTGGCTGGTAAGCACCTTGATGTTAGGAACAAAGTTGATCTCCTGTCTCAGTTATTGCTGTTCATCTCCACATTCCTCAGCACTTGCCACATAACATTTAGACTTATCTGACCTGTGGTCTCTGGGGCAATGACACAAGCGAGCTTGTCTGATGGAGCTTGAACCAGAGAACTGTACTAGCATGTCTGATCCTTAGAATAACACAACAGTTTCCTCGTCCTGTAGTACAAAGAGTACATGGCATTGATTGTACATTTGCAGAGCAGCAATCAAGAGCAGTGCCAAGACCAAAGTTTCAACTCCTATATCCCATGAATATCAGCATAGTTGTGCAAACAAATAATTTTATTTTACCTGCAACTGGAAAAGTGGCATTAAAAAATAGCATCCTGGTTTGTCTAGGAGTGAGTTCAGTCTCATAGCTCTAATAGCACAGTGTGTGCTAGACCTCATCCTGCTGGATTTGAGCCAGAATCTGCAGAGATAATCCAGTATCTGCTAGCTGTAAACCAGGATATCTTTGAGGGAATGTTATGGGGTATAATAGATATTGGCAGGTGTGGTGTCTCAGGGTACTTGAAAGAGTACTTTTATATCTAGATTTCCTGGAGTCATGAGCAGAAATATCTAGATACTTACAGACACCATGGGTGCTAAACTGATTCTTCTTTGCCTTAAATAGTAAGCATTATTAAACCATGCTCATTTTGTAACAGTTTTCTGAAGCCTTCCAATATCCTCATGAAATACAGAGATAAATTATCATAGATATATATGTATTTCAACAGTCTACAAACATTTACTCTAAAAGGAAAGAATTTTATTGAGTGAATGAAACTATTCCTGAGTAAAGCCTGTAGCATAAGGATTATGCTAAGTATTACTTATCAGTGTATAAAGATATCAGTATCAAAGGAACAAAAGAATATTTAATTTGGAATTATTTAGTTTAAAAAGATGAAGTATAAACTAGATTACATTAAGTACATGCAGAAAATCTTGATATGGAAATATTCAAGATTTCATGAGGCAGGCTTTATAAGCCAAACTTAACAGTTAGAAGTAGTACATTTAATAGGTAACTTAATTAGGAACCTTTATAGATCGTGTTTCAATTAAAGTTCTTAACTTTGAAAAAGTAGGAGTGAGTGTATTTTAATGTTTATTCAGTACTGGCTTCCTCCTCTATCCCAGTGCAAGCAATATCAAAAAGGAAGGTATGCAGATGGATTTCTTCAGGGTTCTTTTAATTCACAAATTCTTTCATGCATCTAATCATTTGAAGCTGTGATTTGGAAAGTGTTGCCATTTAAACATTCACAGGACTTCTTTAGGTTTCCCCATGTTGGTCTTCCAGCAAGTTATCTTCTCTTTTCAACTTCCTTTTCTTCATCACTTTTCAGTCTGAGTTCCCAGAATAGCATATGAGTCCCCCCTCCTCTAGCATGTAATGAGCAAACCTGAAAAGTAATGCAGTTCATCTTCCCGTTGTATATTATCTCTTCTTTCTTTTCAAAGTCTCGTTCATTTTCCCCCCACTCAGGTGCAAAAATT
>VYZV01007153.1:35144-47731 GCA_013401275.1 Pandion haliaetus | reverse complement strand
ATCTTTTTCATCCTTTAACAATCACAATTCTTTATATACAAACTGAAATCTATTTTCACACTGCAACTTGAAACTTTTCATTTAAAACTATACGAATATTAAGACAACTTTGATACTGTCCCTCAGCTCTTGCCCCACCCCAGCTTTACAGCATTTCAGTTAAAAATTGGGAATAGATTTAATCAATAATAACAAAAAATAAACGTCTGAGCAGAAGTATTGGCAAACATACAGGAAAAACTCCTGCAAAAATGTACCCAGATTTTCCTGTCAGGAAGGACAGCTAAGGAAGCCTTCTGCCCAAGACAGTGAGTTTTGACATCTGCAGGATATCTCTTATCTCAACTGTGTGTCTTAAACACATGACTATCCTCGTTTCGTTTTGTAACTTTTAATAAATTTTATGCAATTAAGAATAAACTGACGCCACCATCAAATTAAAAATCAGAAAAAAAATTGCATTTAATGTTTTAAAATACAAAATTAGCATAAATAGCCCCCATCCCCCGAAATAAAACAGATTTCGGTTATATTTCCTAATTTTTTATCCTGAACAAGTGAAGTCAAGGAAAACTTTTCACTAATTCACAGGGAGGATGATCATGCCTGGATTGAAATTGAATGTATTAAATACTTTATTATAAGTAAAGGAGAATGCAAAACTTTTGTTTACAGTTTATAATGCTGTAGGAGTAATTTCTAGTGTCATGGCAAAAATTCCTTTTCTCTTCACAATCTCAGTATAGAATTAATGTACTGTTTGACTCTGGAAATAGATTGTCAGTTCCTTAAGTCCCATGCAATTATAATGTGTTCTGAAAGACTAGCTTGCTTAAGCTGCTGGAACTCTTATGTGGAAATGTCTGCGGTGTAGGCTAAATGCTTAAAACTATCTAAATTACTTTAGGCTAACCCAAGTCACATATTCAAGCATTTAGGGAGGTCAAGGTATGTAGATCTCATGAAACAGTTTAAAGACCCTATTTTTCAGAGCTACTTAAACTTGCAGAGTCTAAAATGAATGGTGGCCTCCCATATGAACTACTTGCCTAAATTTGGATGCCCGCACATTTTCAGAAACACCTTGAAACATAGGCAAAATTATCTCATATAGTATGCTTGGAAAATATCTTACCTCAAAAGCATTGAAATTGCACTCCACTAGGTTGAATCGAGAAAGTAGATTAGCAACTGTGACCATTTTTATTCAATGAAAAGAAGTGCATAACATAAAAGTGTGGTTGAAATATTCTTCCAAAAGTAGGAGAGGTTATTTCACACGATTTAAGTATATGAATCTTTTTTTATTTTTTTCTGGACGAATGTTCCTGTCATCAAGCTACAGATACACTCCTTCCCTCAGTCTGAATACAGCTCATAGCGCACTGAAAAAACGAAGATTAGAGATGTTTCTATACCAGAAGCCACCTGAAACAGGGCTACACCTGGTCAACACAGGCTTCAAGTCACTTAGTTCTCTCCTGAGAGTAGAGCCTAACAGCACGGTTGTTCCATTTTAAAGACAAGTTGGAAAGGTGACCTAATTTTTTACTCCAAAGTAGTAATTCCTGATAAGGAGGTGGAATAACTGGATTTAGTACTCTTCACCAAGACCACTTCTGCTTTCCTGTATGGTACCCTAAATGTCAAACATAATCTAATTTTACTGGGAATACAATGAAAAGAGAGGTCAACCTCTACTCTTTATAAAGCTGGGCTGCTTGTATCCAGGTACAGACAAATTACAGGTTCAGAAAAAACAAATTTACAGGTTATGGGGAGGAAAAGGGAGTGCAGCATTTGCATATTTGCTTCCAGGACTTTCAGTGCACTTTGCAAATTCACTGACTAAAATTCCCAAATCATATATGCAACAGAGGTGGAACTCAGCTGCCTGCATTCCCAAATGAGTGCTGTAATTATCAGCCTAGGGCACTCATGATTCTTCACTTGAGTGGTCCAAGTTTAAGAACACCTTCTTCTCCTGCCACTTCTAGAGCCTCTGTTCTTTAACGTTATGGAACCAATAGGCAGCAGAGAAATCAAACACGTTACACACACCAAATAGACTGCAGCATATCAAAACTATACATAGATCCTGTAATGCAAAACAAAATACAAACTACACTTGTTTAGAATGTGCAAATCATCATAGCCATCATTGAAAATTCCATCCTGTATTTTACTGTCTTCATGTATTATGCAATGATTAATGGAATACAGAATAAATGACTGTTAGGAGAAAACTATCATAATTTATACATATCTGAATAGTCTCAACACCACAACCCCTTCCTCCAATAAATTACTGTTTCTGATAAATACATGGAGATTCTAGAAATAATGGGATGAATCCAAGCATGAAACAATTGTATTGAAAACTGCTTTCTGCTGAAGTCCATTAAACTACCTATGAGATTCCTTTGGGAAAGTGTAAGAAATGGATTTTTTTTTTTTTTCTTGAAATTAAAATGGCTAAAAGAGTCAAAACACACCTTATGTAATATCTCTAGCAGACCTTATGAACAATAATCTTAGTGGGACTTTTTTAGTTTCAACTTCTATTTTTATAAAATAATTTTCTCTCAGGTAGTTGAGCAATATGCAAATACCAATAAAGTTTGTTTTATGAGGGGAATATTGACTCATATCTAACCAGCATATATATATATGTAGGCTGTTAAGTCAGAAAAGGCAGGGAAAACTGAAGAAAAAGCATCAAGGAAGAGTGGGAAGAAATGTGTATGAGTATTTTATACAACAAATGGTTGTGTTTTTCCATGCAGTTTATATAAATGTGTTTAACTATCCTGTTAAATGTTACAAGAATTGTTATTAAACTTTTCTAGACCAGAAGATTTTTTCTGACCCCAGGTCCCATTTTACAGAGAAGTGGAGGATCTCCCACTAGACTGATACAAGATAATTTGCACACATATAAGCTTTCATCCTGATTTCTGCCATCTAGAGGAAGAAAAATACCTTTTTAAAATTTAAATTTTCCATTATTTGGAAAATGAAAGTATTCTTGATATCCACAGAACACTTACACTTACTGTTGAGGACCTGAGTAATTGACTCTCATTTCTGAAGTACATCTTTCAGAATAAGATGGTCCCAGAGTCAGCTTTCCCTTTTGTTGCTCAGTTCCATCATTGTGTCTGATCGAAGTAGATGGATGACTTACACCTGTGTTTCTCTGTGAACAGATCATTCTTGCTTTAGCCTTTGAGGTACACCGCCTTGACTGCTAACTTTAAAGTTAGAAATATTGTAATTTTTATTCTTTCAAAGCATTGGAAAGTAACAGTATTATGTAACTGAAGAGCAGATACTTAAAGTATGGTCTATTTTGCTAAAACCTTTACAGTAGCTGGGATGGTTTTGAAGCAAAAATACACTTATTAACTGACTGACTTTCAGCATTCACTTCAGTCCCTACATAAATACGGTGTATATTGGTGTTTGAGGACCCAGTAAATGCTCATCCATTGTAAACCTTGATTCTCAATCAGTCTGTGTCATCCTCAAGAAACTGACAACTTCTACCTCACTGTAGGGTCCTCCTCTTAACAGATTGCTGTCTTTTGATCTTTCTTCTCTCAACCAGAGCATAATATCCTCATTGCCAAGAACTGAGGAGTAGTGTCTTCCCAGCTTTAAACTTAGCTGTTGTTCTTGGCTGGATTTTTCTCACCAAGGCTGTTTTTTCCCCTCTTTTCTGCCTAACTTCTCTATAAGAAAAAAACCTCCATTGTTATTCATTCAGGCAAGGCAATGCCTCACATATAATATTGAGAGGCATATTACTTAAGGCAAAACAAACATATCTATCCTACACAAAGATTTGAAAAATACATTTTATTATCTAACATGGACCTCTAAACCAGTCTAGCCTGACAAAGAAATTCAACACATTCCATAAAGGATTTATTTTACCCTATTAGAAGTGGCATTTTACTGAAATGAAGTATTTATTGGAAATAGCGTCATATTCCATAAGGATGTATTTATATTTTGTTCTCTAATATTTTCTTATAGTCAAAATATTTCTTGTTTTTTTTAAGAAAGGAAGTTTTAATTTTACAATATGTAATAGCATTTTATTTAAAATCCATATAATACCAATCTACATGCATAAAAATATTATGACCATATTTTAAATAAAATTCTCATAAATATCCTCAATTTATTATCAAATAATTTAGCAACTTTCTTTTTTCTGCAGAGAAAAAATTGTTCCACTTCTTGTTCCACTCTCCTCTTTGAATAAAGACCTATACTGAGTTATCAGTTTTATAAAACTGAATCTGTAGGAGTACTGCAATACAGTGTTGCGTCCTTTACAAATTGCCATGACGACTAACCACTAAATGCAGGCAGCCATGCAGCTTTACCTGATTTTTCCTTACAGGGAAAAGGTCAATTAATCCAAAACCTGATTGTTTCTTTTATCATATCAGAAATATCTGGATTCAGCTGTTAGGTTAATTTTAATATAACATACTCTGGAAGATAGGCATCATTTTCATTGTTAGTATTTTACAATTTACATTTAATCTATTTTTATTTGAAATAGTGTGCTATAGCAGCTATCCAGTGCACCAGGCAGACACCCAGGAGGATAGCTGTACCTAGATGGGTTATTGGGACAGGACTGCATTTGTGAATGTGCTGGAGCATACTGTTCTCAGTTGAAGTTAGGCCATACGCTTTAATGTCAGCTTTACTATGGCTGCAAGATGAGAAATTATATCTCCTCTGACATAAAGTTTGAGGGGTGAGAAATGATGGTAAGCAATCCAAGATAAAGCAGGCTGATACAAAAGCAGCCTGTCAACATCTTGTCAATAATCTATACAAGTGGAGAGAATTTATTCTAGATTAGCACTTCACATCATGATGGCTTTTGATGTCAAATTTTGAGCTTAAAGCTTGTGTGAATACATGTTTAATTTTTTTAGGAACATCTCCACAAGCACGTTTTAGTTTCTTAAGCAGGAAAAGATGTTGATGATCATTTTACTATCCAGCCAAGGTCAACACACAACACTCCTTTTTGGCACCCAGTGTGGGGCCTGAGGAATTTAAGATAAGGACAGTAATTGGGAGAGGTAATGGGCAAAACATGGATGGAACACAGCTAGAGACCGAAAAGCAGAATGATCGTGAGGAATTTTGGTTTCTGTAATTGTGATGAAGGGATGAGGGGTGGATTGTATGAAATTGTCCACTTTCATTTGGTGGTGCAATGATGTTATTTTGATTTTTGTGTAAGGAATTTTTTTTCTTGCTGTGAGTAAAGTTTGTGAAGATTATGTGATGAATGTATATTTTAATGATAATTCTTAAATATGTGATTCACAGAACTGGGGGGTGGAATGTATTGGGTTTGTGTGGCAAGGTTTTGGTAGTGAGGGCACTACAGGGGCAGCTTCTGTAAGAAGCTGCTAGAAGCTTCCCTTATGTCCAATAAACCCAATGCCAGCCAGCTCCACGATGGACCTGCCACTGGCCAAGGCTGAACGCATCAGCGACGATGGTAGCACTTCTGGGATAATGTATTTATGAAGGGGAAAAAACCCTGCTGCGCAACAGCAGCAGGAGAAGAGGATTGAGAATGAGAGAAACAATCCTGCAGACACCAAGGTCAGTGAAGAAGGAGGGGGAGGAGATGCTCCAGGTACCAGAGCAGAGATTCCCCTGCCGCCTGTGGTGAAGACCATGGTGAGGCAGGCTGTCCCCCTGCAGTCCATGGAGGTCCACGGTGGAGCAGATATCCATCTGCAGCCTGTGGAGGGCCACATGCCAGAGCAGGTGGATGCCCGAAGGAGGCTGTGACCCTGTGGGAAGCCTGCATTCTTAGCAGGACCTGTGGACCCATGGAGAGAGGAGCCCACGCTGGAGCAGGTTTTCTGGCAGAAGTTGTGACCCCTGTGGGTGACCCACGCTGGAGCAGTCTATTCCTGAAGTACTGCACCCCAGGAAAGGACATGTGGAAAGGACCCACGCTGGGCATTTCATGAAGAACTGTAGCCTGTGGGAAGGACTTATGCTGGAGAAGTTCGTGGAGGACTGTCTCC
This sequence comes from Pandion haliaetus, assembly GCA_013401275.1. Lineage (NCBI taxonomy): Eukaryota > Metazoa > Chordata > Aves > Accipitriformes > Pandionidae > Pandion > Pandion haliaetus. Next base: position 41,648 of record VYZV01007153.1, on the reverse strand, counting down.
TGTGGGAGGGACCCCACGCTGGAGCAGGGGTAGAGAGGGAGGAGAATGGAGTGCTAGAGACAATGTATGATGACTACAACCCCAATTCCCTGCCCCTCTGTGCCTCTCAGGGGGAGGAGGTAGAGAAATCGGGAGTGATACAGAATCCAGGAAGAAGGGGCAGCTGTGGGGAAGGTGTTCTAAGATTTGGTTTTATTTCTCATTACCTTACTCTGTCTTTTTGATTGGCAATAAATTAAATTAATATCCTCAAATTGAGTCTGTTTTGTCTGTGACGGTAATTGCTGAGTGATCTCCCCCTGTCCTTAACTTGACCCATGAGCCTTTTGGTTTTTTTTTTCTCCCCTGTCCAGTTGAGGAGGGAGAGTCATAGAGCAGCTTGGTGGGTACCTGGGATCCAGCCAAGGTCAACCCACCACAGCCCTTTATGGCTAATATAGACTAACAGCACTGTGTAAATGTTGGGAACATTAAAGATTTGTCCTTTCTGTTTGAATTCCAAACCTCTTATCACAATTTTCTGAGCACCTATTGAGGTGTTACCAAAGAACAAGCAGAACATAATGCTGATGTCTAAGCTGTAACATGTTCCACATAGTTAATTCCTTTCTTAAACAGAGAATGGATCTTTTCATTCTGAGGATTAAGTATCTTCTGCAATAAAATTTCAATAATTATAAATATGTTTAATGTGTCCATTATTATTGCTATCTGCTTCAGGTTTGTCAGTTGAAATTCCCCAATAATAAACTTTAAAAAAATAAATCATCAGCTGATCTTTTCTGTACACTTAAGGCTTTTTATTGACCAATGACATAAAGGTTGCATTCTGACTAATTTTCTAAATTTTCTTTCCAAGTGTTGTGGTGTTCTGGAGGTATTTCTAACTTCAAGGGTATTTCTTATTAGCTAAACTTTGTGATCTAAACTATTAGAATGAATTATAATATAATATGACAACTACTGCAAACTAATTTTCATATTCCAGGGGATTTTTTTTTTTTTTTTATTAATCTCAAAGAGATTTTAGAGGCCTAGGTTTGAAATAGAACTTCCAGTGTATCCTGCTGATACATAGGTCCTGAACTTAAATCCAGATATCACCAGCCTGTTAAATATGTGTGAATATTCTAGCTCTACCTTTTCTTGTCTTTAGATAACTACTCGCATAAATTAAAAAGCTGAAGTTCTGAAATACAACAGTTTAGCTGAGGAAAGAAATGATTACTACTCTATTCCTGCAAAGAGCTGACAGCTCACTGAAGACTGCTGCGAAAACTCCATTTTCAGAGGTGTTAAGAAGTCAGATGCAGCTCTGGAGGTGTTCATTTGAAGCTTGCTCAATCGGGTAGAAACGGATAAAGTCTTTTTTTATGGAAGTAACCATTAATACCTAGATAAGGAGTTCCTATGTGCTCAAATATCTAGTAATTTTTTTTGCTCTATTCCACCAATTTTTAAACTTGCTGACCAACATCCATGTTAGAAAAAAAGTGGCCTTTGGAGACTTCTGTGTTCCTGTTGACAGGAACCATAAAACAAATTGTATGTCGGTATAAACTGGAAAGTTATAAGACTAGAAACATGTTTCTTTCACAGACTTAAGAGAACTTCCTATACTAATTTGCATACAACAAACAAACCAATATGCATACGTACAGGGAATAAAAACATGTTTAGAAGGGCAATTATGAGTACTCAGAGTACATGCCCACTCCCTTGGAGTGACTTGGATGAAGAAATTTTCATAATTTTTCTTTACAACTTGTAAGGGACATTTCTTTGGATCATTTTCTGTGATCCAAAGTCACGAAACCTAACTTTATGTTGCAGCACATTGTTGGACTAGAATATCACAACCCTTTAAAAATCACTCCATGGGAGAAAAAAATGCAGGCGATCTCTACAGATTCATCTATACCTTTGGCAGGAAGAGAACTTCCAGCTCATCAGAGCTATCTCTGGAACAATCAGAGTCCAAAATCCAGCAAAATATAATTCTAGAAGTTTTATTATCTGTTCTAACACATTTGCACTATCATTTTGGCAGATTGACTAATATTATAATCCGAGCTTTCAGCCATATAATACATCCTTTTTTAAAAACATCTACTCAAGTCTCTAAATCGACATTTCAATTAAATTTAACCTTTAATGCTAGCGTTATTAAAAATAATATTTTTTGCTGAAAATCTGAAACTGAAAATACACCTTCATTTTTTTAAAATACCATCTATTAAGCACTAGAAAAATATTAACAATTCCAATTTTAGAATTTCTGTTGAAAAAAAAATTGGATACATTTTACCAAGACAAGTTTGTTACTGAAAACATAGAATGGCAGAATCATTGAGGTTGGAAGATATCGTGAAACCTAATGATTTATGTTTCCATTAACAAAGCAGGATTACCAAATCAGATTTGGTTTCTCCCTGGACTTTCTCCAGTGGGATCTGACAGCTGCAAGGCTGGGGGCTGCAAAACCTCTCTGGGCAACTATATCCAACACGTGACTATTCTCATGGGGAAAACATTTATCCATCTGGAACTGCTCTCTTGTAACCTCCCTGTAGGTGCTGGAGGGCTGCTGTGAGGTCCTCCCAAAGCTGTCTTTTCTTCAGGCTGAACAAGCCCAGTTCCTTCAGCCTCTTCTCACAAGGCAAGTGCTCCAGCCCCTGTCCAGATTAAGGGCCCTCTACTGAACTCATCCTGTTTTGTCAATATTTTTCCTGTGCTGGGGGACTCAAAACTGAACACGGTATGCTTACTGAGTAAAGGCGATAATCACTCCACTTGATCTACTGGCTATGCACCGCTGCCATTGGTTTTCTCATCCCTGCCCAGTGCTTCCTTTTTTGTTACTAGCACTGTGCATCTCTGCGATACTTGTACCAGAAAGCCTGACACATGCCAGAAATCTTCTTGATTGCTTGCATCCCGCTGTGTTGCCATTTCAGCAGATGTCAGAGGCCAAAGTCCTTCCTGAGAAGTAGGGTGTGTGATCCAGAGACTTCCAGTTTCAAAAACTCCTTTCACCTTCCTGCCAGCTTTCTCAGCTTTGATTACTGTTTCTCACTTTAGGCATTAACTGCCTTGTTTACTGATATCTTAAACTGTCTCAAAATTATTTCATAAAAAAAAATGGACTTAATATTTTCATACAAATTTTGGTTTGATCAATCCTCCCTATAAAATGCAGGTAAGAGTAAATTCTTCTGTGATAAACACTTTTACTTTGTGACCCATCTGAGTGGTCATGTAGAACTATAATGGAAAGAGAAGTTAATCCGTCTGTGCTTTCTTTACACTCTCTGGGTCTAGCTTTAAAGAGATGTAATATTTCTTCCCTTTTCTCCCTCTCGTTAAAGTTTCCTCCTGCCCTTCCTGCTGCTTCTCGTTCCCTACCTAAGTGGGAAAGAGGGTGGAGAACTGAATTGGTGTGGAGCGGCTTCCTGCCATCTCTTTGGTTGCTCCAGCTTCTGCTGTGCAGCTGTGCTGCAAAGGGAGAACCCTAGGCCTGATCCTTCCTTGCTGACTCTCCCATCACAGTTCTCTTCAGAGATAATGCATGAAGCTTAACCAGCCAGTCACTACAGTAGGATACTATTGTGGGTTAGGTGACTGACTACATGATTTAACAGAAAGCTGTGGATGTATTACAGTTGCGACAATGCTTGTACTGAGGTTTGCAAGCAGACCTCTGGCTAAAGAAAAGTCCTTTTCCCTGAAAACAGTGAGATAAGGTTTCAATTTCTGAACTTCCAAAACACTGTTTCAGAAAAAAGAGAAAAATGCTTCTGTCAGAATAGTAAAACAAACAAATTTGGAGGGGAGGAAACATTTTAAAATGACAATTAACTGTTTAACTTGGGCTTTATTTTCTAGACAAAAATGTTGATGTACAGGTACCCAGCAAAACCCACCCAATAGTACCTGAACATCCATACCCACCTATGCACATACATATAATGATGGTAAAGGAAAAAAGTTTTTCTACATTGAATTAATATCTTGCTCTCCCTGTCTTAATCTGAAGGTCTTTCACTTTCAAATAGTTTCTTCTTCCTGATACTGGTCTGCTTTAAATAGTATTTTAAAAAAAAAAAGAAAGAGCAGTATGATCCTCATGCACTGCAACCTGATTACAGAGATTTCAGCTACTAATCCATACTTTTAGTAATACTGTCATATAGTTTTTCTACAAAATCTATTACTGTTAATTCTGTATATCCACTGCTTTCAAATTTAAATATCAGGTGCTAAATACAATATTATAGCTGGCTATATTCTTTTAACTCTGGATGTTACTTGATCAAAAATAACCTGCTGAGAAATAAATGTAAAGACATGCCTTGCTGGATAACTAGGAACTAATCAGGAACTTTAAAGAAACAATATTTAAAAAATTGTCTGGATGATGTTTTTTGGTTACTTTTGCTGAATCCTCATGCATGTCTAGTCATGTAATCACCTGAGGACCTGGAGTGAACTGAAGAAAAGTGTTCAGAATTGATATATCTCCTGCAAACTCTGCTCCTGGGCAGAACAAATTCACTAGAGATGAGAAACCTCAGAGTTGATCATTGAGGCCAATTAAATGAATTACTGTAGAAGAGCAGAAGATAATTCATGAGTGACATCTAATCTATTCTAATTTAATTGCACAAACCCTTAATGTGGATAGTGTCAGTGTCTGTAGTGTATTGTGTAATATGAGTATCACATTTTTAAAAAAGATTTTCTGAGGACCTGCAGTCACTTTAGTGTTTTGTTATAGATGTATAAAGTATTGTTCTCCATTAGAAATTTTGTTAGAGAAGCCCCATGGTAATAAATGTCATTGTATCATCTTTGTATTTTGTACAGGCAGACAAAGGGTCCTTCTGACCTGTGGGCATAAATCGTAATTTATAATGAAGAGTGCTCTTCCACCACAGATAAATCTGTTAGCTTTTGTCAGTTTAAGAGGCTATGTCACAGATGGAGGGAAAAATTTTTTATATTTTAATTCCTTTTCACTGAAGTATCTTACAGCAAGCCAGACCTTGAAAAAATAAAATGACAACAGTCTAAGATGGGCATGCAGAATGGACAGAATGAATGCTTAGACAGATCTTTTTTATAAGCCAAAGTGTGGTTTGGTTTGTGTATGCCTGCTTAGTCAAGTGGGACATAAGTTACTACTTATTGTTGACATGCCAGTTTCTTGACCTAGATAGCAAGTAAGAGCAGAAAAAGAACATTTTTGTCATATGCTTCTTTATTTTTGCCTTCATTATTGAAAATGGGTAAGCTGTCTTTGACTTTTTCTACTATCTCTGTCTCACATACCTTAAAAAAATTCAGCATGTGTTATGTTGTAGAGGAAGGGAAATATAATGCAGTTAGTATAGGCACGTTAAGGTTCTGCTCTGTTATGCTGTCCCTTGTTCGACATAAAACTACATTTTTTTTTCCAACTTTGTTCAATCTGCCCCTTTTTATATTATGGTTAGACATACATTAATCCTGAATGACAAGAAATCTATAATTAATATGTCTCAGGTGGATGTCATCACAGAGGTCTCAGTCATTTTCTCCTTTATGAATCTTCATAAACCACTTAAGATGTCTGCCTTAATATCCTTTAAAATGTTATTCAGAATTGTCTTACATCTCCTCTAAATTGTTACATCTAGATGATGTGTTGGTCTCTCTGGGTTATGAGTATGTTTAGCTGTGACTGTAACTACAGACAAAAAATACACTGACCTAGATGCACACACGGAAATGAAATGTTTTGCCTCACCTTGTGAAAAGCTGGGTGAGATTTCCCTCGATAGAGTTCCTTATGTAATTACTTAATGTCACCATTTCCCCTCCAGCTGAATATGTTCTATAAAGTATTAGGTCACGAGTATCTCAGGCAACTCAGAAAATATAAAAAAGATATAAAAGGAATAAACCCCCAAAATTCTCATTTTATTTTCAATACAAATAGAAATTACAAATACAAATGCTCTCCTTACACTTCTTTTGTGAAACATACTACAAAATTATTAAAGAATAATACTTTTCAAGTCCTATTTTGAAGCAGACTCTTCTATTGTGTGAAGATCTCATCACATAAAGGCTGTTTGGAAACATGCTGATTTAATCTTCAAGTATAATTTGACTTTACCACATAGGAAAAAAGGCATGGTCATCCCTGCAAAGTTGATTTTTACAAATTCTTTTTGATTTTCTATTGGATTGAAGGTGGAAATCTAGCAAATTGTTTGTCACGGTCACAGATCCCTGACTGGAAAAACACAAAAGCATTATATCTCCTGATCACACCACAATGCTACTTCTATAAGTACAACTGAGAATATCATCTGAACATGGAAAGGTTGCAACCTATTTTTATGTATTTAATCAAATATATCCTGCCATTAACATAAAAACAACACAGTGCTCTTGAGTGTGACTATAAATTAAAGATAGCCACCACTCTGTGGATATTCAATAAAGTCAATAACTTCA
>VYZV01007153.1:2506-21927 GCA_013401275.1 Pandion haliaetus | reverse complement strand
TCCGACTCTTTGGAGCCGAGGGAGCTTCTAGCAACTTCTCACAGGAGCCACCTCTGCAGCCCCCTTCCCCTCTACCAAAAAAAACCCCGCACCACACAAACCCATAACAGTGTCTCATATCTTCTCTGGCAAAAGTAGAAATTAGTTATTGTCTACAAAATATAACTACTAATTTATTTTTGGCATCTTTATAAACATGAGAAAATAATTCAGAAAATACAAGGAAGGCAAGTCTGATTACTGTTACGTCACTTGGAACTGCAATCATAATTTCAGTATTGAGGCCAAAACAACAGACTTTTCATGAATCTGTGGGCTTGTGTTGAAAGATAGATTTGTTCCTACTAAATATTTCAGTAAAAGCAGTAAGAAATAAAGAGTGAGAAATTAGAATTTAAAAAAAAGGCTCCAGAGCTTGCTGTAGATTTCTATTTTAATTGATCCCTCATTAAGTTACAGAAAACAAAATTACTGCCTTGTGGTATATTGGCCTTTGGAATGACGTCTCATAGAAATCACTGAAGTACAAAGGTAACTCGTATTTTTTTACTAGTTTTCCATTTTTTAAATGTATATATAATTACAGCTGTTGCAAACAATATAAGTAACTATGGAGAAGAGGAAGCAATAAAAGGAAGAAAGCATAACTGTAAAACTTGAAGAAATGAGGCTTCTGCAAATTGGCATTTTCCATGACACAATTCAGTTTACTTAGGAACGAAAAACTACAAAAAAATGTAGTGGATGCAGAAATTTAGTGGATATATAGTAGAAATTGTATTAAAAAAAATACATAATATTTTCTTTTTAACCAGTTCTACAGAATATGAAAATTAGTTGCCTTCCTGGACTATTATCCTAGGAAATCTTTAGTTTGGACTTTTTGAAAACTTAAAGCCATTCACATGGGGGAAATCCTGTATTAAGGATACAACAGTCAGTCAGCTTTATTGGTAGTCTAAGTTTGTTTGTTACACAGGATTCTGTGCAACCAGTTTTATCTTGTTAGGCCTTTTAGAAATTACAGGTCTTTTAGAAATTACAGGTCTATCATATGTGAATTTCCACATCACTAAAGAGACTCAGAGAACAGACATGATAGTCTAAACAAGCTTTTATTTTTTAACACAGTTAGAAATTTTGTAAAATTTATTTTTCAAATGTATTGCTCAGCCATGTGAATAGAATGGGTTCTGCATTAATCAATACTGCCCGCAGCTGAATAGTAATAAAGATTTACAACAGGACTATTGGGATCTTTATCATGTGGAATTGTAGTTAAATGCCTAAATTTTTAGGAAGAAAAAAGATTTTGACAGAACAGTTTTAGCTAAACTACCTCCTCATAAACACTTTCTGAGATCCAGAGTGAAGAATTATCTGACTGAGCACAGGAAGAGAATAAATAATATGTCATACGCATATCAAGGCCAATGATGTCTTTCCATGGAGGCAGCAGTTTTTGCATTTCAGTCAATATCTAATTTCCTCCAGACTAATCAGATTGATTTTTGGGATGAAATTATTGCAGAAGGAATGCCACTTCTGTAGATTCACAGAGGGAAAGGGATATTCATGCAGCTTTGGAAATATGTGGGAATAATTTCACTGAATGTTTTCATCAATCATCTTTACACAAAAAAATAAGGTATGCACTAAGAAAATCTGCTAGTGACAGAGCCGAGGGGTTTTATACAGAAGGAAATAAAAATGTCATACAGGAGGAATGGGATTATCTTGAAGACTTGAAAAATAGAAACAGAATGAAGTGTATTCGTACAAAGTGCAGTGCTAAGTATTTACAGAGTAATCATAAGCATTAACAGTCTCAAATATTCAGAAACTATGAATCATGCCTTTGAAAAAGGCTTATAGAACTGACTTTAAAAATTGAAATTTTACATTTAAGATTAACTTTCCTTGCTATTTTTTGAGCCTTTGAGCCTTGATTCTTATCTTCAAGTGTAGTTCCACATTCATAATGGGTAAGAAAGTACCTAAAAAGGAAGAAAAAAAAAAATCGTCACTATGTGGCAGGTTATAAGGTCCCTAAGGGGGAAAAAAAACCAAAACCAAACAAAAAACCCACCCCAAAACCTGAAATGGCAGTATTTGTGACTTCTTGTAGATGAAAAATCAAGGCAGGAGTTTGTAGAACTTAGATGAAAGTTTCAGATTCCCATTTCATTTTTTTATTAGAAGACACAAACTCTTTTCTTGCTTTTCTAGAATTTATTATAGTAGTTGTTTTGATAGGAGAGAGGATATGTTCCTCTCCTGTTGTTTTATGGGGAATACAAGTTTAAAATACTTTCCTTCCCCTTGATCTTGACAATTTGAACAGCCTTTATCTTTGTTGAATCTAGCCAAAGACAAAAGCTGAAGCTCAGTTTTGAGGTTTGGGGTTTTTTTTTGGGGGTGGGGAGGGGCAGGGATTTGGAGGGGGGCAGATGGGTTTCTTCTTTTGTTATTTTTGATTCCTTTGATTTTTGGTTTGTTTCCCCTGCAGTATATCTAGAGGAAGTGCTGCTTAAATGCCAAGGAACACTAAAAGAGCAAAACTTGAGGAACCCAGATTTAATGAAGAAGGTTTAAAAACTCTAGTAAAAGGCTGCTGCATACGAATTTATGGCAATATATCCCACTCAAACTCCCTCAATCCGCCAAAAAAATTAATCAATAATTTTTTTTCTCAGACTTTAATTTAGCCTGTGTTGATGTTTCATCTGTGTCTGATGGTGTGTAGCTACGCTTTGCTGTGCTTCCCGATTCACTGATCACAGAGCAGNCTGATCACAGAGCAGCGTTAGGTTCTAGTTTGCTATGCTTTCCAGTCAGGTCACCTAGGGGTTTTTTTTCTGGAATCATGAGACAGAGAAGAGGTTGATGTGGCTTTCCTGACCTTGGTGTTTTGTTTTGTTTTCTTCTCTTTTTTTTTTTCTTTTGTTTTGTTTTTATTGCTGTCAGGACACAATCATCTGCATCTAAGAATCAGGGAGTGTTTACAATCCTTTCTATGTCTGTATTTGATGTATATACAGTTACATCAGTCTCCAAATCCTTTACATTTTTTGCAGAACTGATTTTTCAGAGAGGGAAATTCAAGGGGGGGATTGGTTCATACTTGACACCTGCAGCTGTTTGCAGTGTGGGTACAAAGGACTTGAGACAATGAACTCTCAATTTGAAGGCAGTGCATTTGTAGTTAACTGTTTACTCAGCTCCTATAGCAGAGGGGGTATTCCTGCAAAGTTCAGTTGTATACTTACTTGGTTTTTAATCTGAGGCTCTTAAGAGTTTTTTTAAGGAAAAACAAATACACGTATTTATTTTGTATTGATGCAGCTTTCGTTTCACTTACAGAACAAGTGATTTGTTTTAGTGTAAACAGGGATTCATAGGTATGTCATATGCTTATTTAAGGCTGTGTTTACATGACTTCTATTCTTATTAGAACATGTTACAACTCTCTCCACAAATAGAGGAATTTACATTTCCCTTGTGATCATAATTACTTCTGGTTCTCATAAGATTAAAAAAAAAATCAGTCTTTTGATTACTTGATTGAATTAAAAAGTCTATAGCAATGGTGGTCAGTAGCAAGTTGTAAGAAAGGGTGGGTATTACGTTTTCATTTAAAATGCACTTACAAAATTCAATATTACTGCTCTCCAAAATACTTCTGTCAGAGGTTTCTTAGACATCTCTAGTTCTTTTGTATTGGACTGGTAAAGAAAACTGTAAACCAGCAAAGTGATATGGAAGCTTGTTGTTGGCAAGAATTACTATGGCATTATATATGTGGCCTTTCAAAGCTTTAGTTACCTTCCATTGGATGATATTCTCTAAGTAAATTACATTTGGGTCTCCAGTTGATTTCTCACACAGTTAATTTCATAGCAAGAGAAGTGAATTCTTTGAGCTCTGATAGTAAAATTATGGAAGAAATATTTGAATTTTATTTATTTGTTCAATATTTCTGAGGATATTTTATAGATAGGAAGATTTTTTTGCATAAACATCTTTATTCTCACACACTGATATCACTATAATTATATCAAACAGATTTTTACAATTATCTTTTTAAGAACATTCCTGACACAATATATTTTTTGAAAAAACTATCTAAAATTGAAACCAAAAAGACAGTCATAATGGCCTAGTTCACAAATTGTTGTGTTAAGAGTTTCCATTTAAGTAAATTGTCTAAGTGCATATAATTTTATGCATAATTGTCACTGTTATAACACTGAATTGCTTTGGTTCCAACTATGTATAAGTTCAACATACCCACCTACTTCATAGCTTTCTTTGCTCTATTTAGTAAGTTACACGATGTGAAAGCTGGGTGTTTTGAACTGTGGTGAAGCACCATGACAGCAATAGCAGTTCAACATTTCACTACAGTGAGTTTCCCAAGCAAAGGGGTGATAAGGAGGTAAACTCCTTAGAAGTTAATACTGTAGCCGTGATTCACAGGTTGAACACTGATACAGAATAAATGCTTGGAGTCCTTGAAAGCTCATTTGATTGAATGATCAGGTCTATGGTTATTTAACACTGACTTACAAAAATATCTACCATAAAAGTATTCAATGTTTGAATATTGCAGCTTACAATCATTTTAAGACTGGCTGATTTATTTTTTTGTTTTGGTTTGGTTTTGTAGATCATTTTAGTCACTAAATAGTGATCAAAAGTATTTGTGAATTTTGTCAATTTTTCCATATCACCCAATATTTTCACCTGAAATGAAAATGAGGGCGAAAAAAAGTTTCCTAGTGTTGAAATACACTGTTATTTTCAGGCACTTAAAAGGGCAATAAAAAAGTACCTAACCGTTAGATTTGTACTATGAATTGTAAATATGAATTCAGTTTTTCATCCCACCAGCAGAAAAAGTGTGAAAGTAGATTGTCCATCCCAAAGTTAGTACCAGGTGATCAATATTAACAGGCCAGAACACCCGTTGACTGAGTAGCACCAGGAGGAATGTAAAACATACAGTTCAAAATTAGGCTGGGCTAGGAAAGTTAGGCTGGGCTAGGAAGCCAACAAGACTGTCTTACAGGAGGTGAAACGACTGCAGCCAATGCTGTCAGACATCTCTAAGAAGTCAGGAGACTGACAGGTGGACAGAAATCACAACAGATCTGAGCCCTTTCACCAGGCTAGTTCAGGTTAAAATTCCTTATGGTGGGAGGTGGTTTTTTTTGTGGTTTATCCAACAGAGAAGTGGTTAGGCTCCTCAGCTAGTACCATATTTTTCTTCCCCAAAGGATTTGCAGCTGTATGTTTTACTTGTTAAGTGAGATGTGGTACAATTATAATATTGAATATCTTGTGAGTTCCTTATTTTATACTGTTCCTATTATTATGTTTTGCATGGCATACTTGAATATGCATTAAGCAAGGAATCAGAATCCAGGGGTTTTCCCTTAACACACACATGAAAACCCTCCAATTACCGAGAGATAGAATTGATTCTTTTTTTTTCATGGCCTAATTTACTGAAATGGCTTTTGGATAAAAGCACTTCTAAATTAAACTCTTCCTTTTCCAGACATATTATGTATTTCTTAATTTCCTTTGCTTCTGTTAATGGACTTAAAAAGGAATTTTCCATTTGTGTTGAAAGAAAATGCTTTGCTTGGTCACAAGTAAATAGTTTTTCTTCTCCAAAAATTTTATTAGAGAAATAAAAGAAATTACTATATTATATTCCCTTCAGTATTTCTGTTTATCTGTTAAATCACACTACCAGTTACTGAGACCATCTTTTGGATGATGTATGACTCTTTAAAGAATAATATACACAGTCAGTGTGGTATATGAAATATGACTGCTCTTGGAACAAGAAATTATGTGGTTTAGCAATGTTTTGTTTAGATGAATTTGGAAATATTCTATTGATGGAAAAACTAAAAGAATTCTCTCTACCGATACCTTAACTTACTCCTAGAAATTGTAATATTTCCCAAGAAATATTGCATGAATATAGGAGAAAGTTAAAAAGTCTGTTGCCAACTCATTATTGTCTTTTCTTTACTAAATGGAATAATTTATTTTGTAAACCTTGCTATTTAGAAACACACTGAAAATTAATTTTTATGCTATATTTCAGGGAAAGAACTGTGACTTGCTAGAGATCTGATCTGTGCACCAAACACCTTATGGACTCTTTCACTTTTGCTGTGACTATTTTCATGGAAAAGGAATGATGAAAAATTCTGTTTCCTTCAACTTCTAATAACAGGGATTGATATTGTTCATATGGTCTCACCACATAAACTTAGTGATGTGCAGATGTGTAGCTGTACTAATTTGTAGGTTTTACGCTGCTTGTCTTTGTGCTGATGATGTTCTTTGTGCAGACACTGTCAGCATTGTCAGCTAAATAATGTTAAGCTGGTAGACTTTCCAAGTTAGGAAGCTCATTGCAAGTATATTATTGTTGGTATGGAATATTGTACTGTACTACGTATTTTCAGGGCTGAGACATAATACCTGTATGACGATCATTGACATTACCAAAGAGATGAGAAAAAGAAGGAAAAACTATCATGAAGGAACAACAACTATCATGGCTAAGCCACTGTCCATCATATTTGAGAAGTTGTGGCAGTCTGTTGAAGTTCCCACTGACAGGAAAAGTGAAAATACAATGCTTATTTTTAAAAAGGCAAAAAAGGAAGACCCAGGGAACTACAGGCCAGTCAGTCTCACCTCTGTGCCTGGCAAGATCATGGAGCAGATCCTCCTGGAAACTATGCTAAGGCACATGGAAAATAAGGAGGTGATCGGTGACAGCCAACATAGCTTCACTAAGGGCAAATCCTGCCTGACAAATTTGGTGGCCTTCTACGACAGGGTTACAGTGTTGGTGGATAAGGGGAGAGCAACTGACGTCATCTACCTGGACTTGTGCAAAGCATTTGACGCTGTCCTGCACGACATCTTGTCTCTAAATTGCAGACATGGATTTGATGGATGGACCACTCAGTCAATAAGGAATTGGCGGGATGGTTGCACTCAAAGGGTTGCAGTCAAAGTCTCCATCTCCATTGTAGACCAGTGACGAGTGGAGTTCCTCAGGGTATTGGGTACTGGGACCAGCACTTTTTAACATCTTTGTTGGTGACATGGACAGTAGGATTGAGTGCACCCTCAGCAGGTTTGCTGACTACACCAAGCTGTGTGGTGCAGTTGACATGCTGGAGGGAAGGGATGCCATCCTGAGGGATCTTGACAGGCTTGAGGGTGGGCCTGTGTGAACCTCATGAATTTCAACAAGGCCAGGTGTAACATCCTGCATGTGTGTCAGGGCAAGCACAAATACAGGCTGGGCAACGAGTGAATTGAGGGAAGCCCTGAGGAGTAGGACTTGGTGGTGTTGGTTGATGAGAAACTCAACATGACCTAGCAAAGTGCTTTTGCAGCCCAGAAAGCCAACCATGTCCTGGGCTGCACCAAAAGAAGCATGACTAACAGGTCAAGGGAGGTGATTCTGCTCCTCTGCTCCACTCTCATGAGACCCCATCTGGAGTGCTGTGTGTAGCTCTGGGGCCCCCAACATAAGAAGGACATGGACCTGTTGTAGTGAGTCCAGAGGAGGGCCACAAAGATGATCAGAGGGCTGGAGCACCTCTCCTATGAAGACAGGCTGAGAGAGTTGGGGTTGTTCATCCTGGAGAAGAGAAGGCTCCGGGGAGACCTTATAGCTGCCTTCCAGTACCTAAAGGGGGCCTACAAGAAAGCTGGAGAGGGACTTTTTAGAAAGGCATGTAGTGATAGATGAGGAATAATGGCTTTAAACTGAAAGCGGGTAGATTTAGATTAGATGTAAGGAAGAAGTTCTTCACTGTGAGGGTGGTGAAGCACTGGAACAGGGTGGATGCCCCCTCCCTGGCAGTGTTGAAGGTCAGGTTGGACAGGGCTTTGGGCAACCTTGTCTGGTGGAAGGTGTCCCTGCCCATGGCATGGGTTTGGAACTGGATGATCTTTAAGGTTGCTTCCAACCCTATTCATTCTATGATTCTACGTTCTCCTCTGAAAGTATTGCTATTGCTAATGTCCATAGTAGCAACAATGTCAGTACTGTCATATGATAAAGCCAGCAGATAGAGATGAAGATCTTAAGTTATATTTGGAGCAAAGTGGGCTAGGAGCTGGTCTGAATAAGACGTTAAAGGCAGTTCCAAAGTAAAGAATTAGATTCCCTGTCCAAATCCATCTGGTTACACTGTGCTGCAATGCCAGACTTGTTTTGTTTCTAATGATACATGTGGAGAGTGTTTGGCATTTTGTACTTTGGCATTTTGCTTTACTGCAGTACTAAAAATATAAATAAAAATTAGTACACTGTGTCAGAGTTTTAAGGGACTTTTGAGAATAACGTATATCCATTACTCATTGGAAGTCTGGTATAATTCAGATTCAGAAATAATATGATTCAGTGACTAACTATACTCAGTAGATATACAGATGAATGTAACATTTGGAGTGACATTTATTTAGGTTGTCTCTTTTTTTGCAGTTCATTTTAAGAGTAAATATTTACTATTTTTATTAAGCTATTTCTACTAAAGTAATTTATTGCTGCTTTTCAACTTTTTTTTGAATTAATGGCATCTTAGAGATTGCTATGGTGGCACTGTTTAAATGGTGATAAGTGTTAAGGCCAGTTTTAGACTTTAAAACTAAACTTTACTAAATTCCTCATTAGTAATACACCTCATGTTATTTGCATCTTTCCTCTTCATGCTTGATGTTTTGATGCTATTTCTTCACCTCTCAAAAGAAGGACATTAAAACTGGCTTCAGATACTCTTTCTCTTAGTTTTGTTTTTGCCAGTACTCTGAATTTATTAGTCAGTCCCTTGCATTTCTCTTGTTCTTTGTTTTCCAACTTTGTGTTACTCAGATGCCTCCTGTGTACAACACCTTTGCCCTTTTGGTGGTCAAGTTGCTCACATGTGTCAGTAAAATGCTAATTTATGTGTGTCACAGGGCTCTGCTGCTTCTACAAAATAATAAGCTGATAACATATGTGAATATAATTAAATCTTTCATATCAATGTATCTATTGCTTTATGAATTCAGAAACATGGATGTTCCTGTTACATTAATGTTTTATCTGCATATTTGGTTATAAATTGTACTCAAACAGGACAGATTTCTCTGTTAGAAATACCATCACAATAGATACAGCTTAGTTATTTATATCTACAAAATGCTATTTACTGGATGGCTAGTGTGATAGCCAATATTTGGTGGGTCACAGAGTAAACAGAGATAAACAGTGATCATTTGCTGCAATTAAAAAGTGTCACTATTTGCTGTAGTGGTATTTTGGCTTCTGACAGCATGGAGGTGGCTGCATATAAATATTGTTGTATTGTTTTTCTAAATATTTTATAAAACATATACTTGAAGTGTTTTTATACCCTCATCTTTTAATTGCATTTGCCTTTTTTTATACAGATGTTTCAGCAGATTTGTTTATACTTATTTGATGAGGTCCTAACCATTTGAAAAGATTTAGACTCAGAAAGGATATTTCAGTAAAATATTAAAAACTATTTGTTCATTTTTTATAGTTATTATGAAGTCAATAGAACTTCCCTAGTTTGCAGTTCTGAATTGTGCGTTTGCATTCCCTAACTCATGTAATGCATAATGAAAATGGATAAATAAATTAGTGATAAATTCCCCAGCAATATCATACAGTAGCAAGTCAGAAAAAAAAAAATCTTTATAGTTATCTTGCATTTAAGACTGCTAGTAATTAAAAAAAAAAAAAATCTGTGTTCCATTTACTTTGAAGCTGTATTGAAGAGGCTGAGAACACACTGGCAAGCTTAATGCCCTGTGTCATGAAGTATGACAAACATTTACAGTATGTGGATCCTATATGACCTTGACAGTCTTTACTATAATTAGATATCTTATACAGTATTTTTTAAAAGTCCTATTAAAAACACAATGAATGCACCTCAGTGGGTTGCACTGGTATTACCTTCATTCATTGCTGAATAAAATTTCCAAGTAACAGAATATTCCAGTTTCCAGATGATGGTGTGTGTGTGTATTCCTCTGTGTGCGTGTGTACTCATGAATGTTTAGGTAAAAGAGAATTATTCCAGAAAATCTGATTCTGAAAAGTACGAAGCCTCCTTGCATCCCTGATTTCAGTGGGAAAAGAACTTTTTTCACCTGATAGGAGACACTGAGTACCTTGCCAGGATAAGGCATTATATGTAACACCACAGAAAGAAGATTGTATTCAGTATTGGAATTATCACATATTTTGTTTACTGCATAAGTAAAACCTAAAGATTTCTGATATCTGTAGGGTAAAAACCTGTGTTAGACTTCGGAGGTCTATACTTAGTTCCAGACCAGAACCTCTATGTAATTACTCTTGCTACATTTCTCTTAATAGAGGCAATAGTGCCTGGTGCAGACTTTGCTGTGTTCTCCAGGTTATCCTGCA
This sequence comes from Pandion haliaetus, assembly GCA_013401275.1. NCBI lineage: Eukaryota > Metazoa > Chordata > Aves > Accipitriformes > Pandionidae > Pandion > Pandion haliaetus. Next base: position 11,432 of record VYZV01007153.1, on the reverse strand, counting down.
ACAGCTGAAGGTAGAAGCTTTCTGTTTGATTCCTGCTTAAACTGCAGGGAAGCACAGAAACAATTATTTCATATAGTTGCTGTATGATAGTTTTTATCTTTTAATAAAGCGTTTAGGAAGTCCAGATTCTCATTTTAATTAGAGATTACTCCAACTCCTGAGATAATATTTAATATATACTTTGATAGTTCAAATGGTATAAAAGTAGTACTGTTCTGTCATATTTCATATACTTTTTAGGGCAGCTAAATTAAGATAAACTCAAGTAAATGAATAAATGACAGATAAGCTATCTTTGCTTTTATTTACAAGTATTACTTGCGCAATATGAGTGTGCTAGGAGTATATGTCCTGGGCAATTCTCCACAACTTGCAATAAATTACTTTCTCTGCCATGAAAATTTGGGAAAACTTCAATACAAGTCACAGATTTTAACTTTCAGAAGTGATGTTTAAACAAAGGTTTCTTTGAGCAGTCCTTGGTTATGAATTAGTATAACTAATCATTATCTGAGCTGGAGGATAGCTCGGACCATCATAGAGATCTTTTAACAGGTAAACTTTTTCCTCACTAATTGTCACATTCAACAAAATGTATCTATGGTAGCAGAAAGTTAACTTTTTTTATCTTTGGTCTGTAAGGCTGATTTAAATGAAAAACAACAAAACCGAGTGACACACAATTCTGACTGAGGAGCTACTAGAACTGAATCTGACAGAAGTCTGGAAAATATCAAGATGCTTATTAGAATTTGAAATGCTTTCTCACTCCAGTTTCCTGTTTTAAAAACTTATCTTAAAATTAAAAATTAAGAATCATAGAATCATAGAACAATTTAGGTTGGAAAAGACCCTTAAGAACATCAAGTCCAACTGTTAAGATACCAGTGTTGCAATATATATGTCTGTGTATGTACTTTTAGATCACAAAAGTCCTAATGAAGTTAAAAGGGTAACCCATGTATAAAGGTAACCACTTACACAAACTTTTGCAAGACTGGGTCTTACTATAACCAGAAATGCACACAGAAGTAAGTACAACAGAAAAATTAAATTCATGGACATTCTAAGCTCCTCTGTAAATTATAACTTCTGTGTAAAAACCACTGAACCCAATCAAGTTCAAAGAATGAACGCTAGCAATGATAATGCACTTACTACAAAAATTGCAGCATACTTTGAGAAAAATTTACTCCATAAAATATAATCACAGGAGATTCCCAATGTTCTTAAAACTATGGGGTTCATTGGCAATGGATTAAAGATTTATCTGCTAGATATATTTCAAAGTACAAAAATAATTGAGTATATTACCTGGTAAATAGATAAATTTAAAGGAATTGCATTTTTGCCTTAGTTTCAGAATACCAAGTGTTTCACAGGAATCTTGTTTTTAATTTTTCCTTTGCATTTACATTAACAAGGGCATACTTGAAGAAAATTTAGTGTTTAGAGTTCACAGGAAGCTTATATTGACAGGTTTCTGTGTAGCAAATATGAGCTCCAGTGTAATTTGTACTGCTTAAATAAGAGATCGTTTTGATAGTTTTCTCAATCAAAATAAAAATATACTGGATCACATAGCCTGATGCAAAATTTACCTAAGGCTTAACGATCAGAGCCTATGAAAGACCTATGGAAACTGAAAGTCCTGCTGTATGACTCCGTATGCATCAGCTTTCTATGGGCAGAATGCATAGCAAGGACAAGAAACCAGTACATGTTTTATCATAAGTGAAGTCAACCAAATTTTTCACAGTGCACAGGTGCTTGTGAAAAGAAGCACACTAGCATAGTAACACGAAATCCTTGCTAAAATGTAATGCAAATTACATTTAATTCTTGTAAAACAATTATTGAATGTAAAGAAAATTAGTAGGAGGAGATGCCTAAAAATATAAAAGGAATAGTCATTATTCTCTTGCTATTCCAGATATTAATTTACAGTACTGCACTACTCAAAGACAATGCTTTCTTCTGTACAGCTTTGTTGTCCCCAACTCCATTTAAACAGATTCCTTGAGCATTCATTGCCTCCCATTATGTTTAATTCTGAGAATGTTTTTTCTTATGAATGGCTTTTTTGATATGTAAATATAAATTATATTTCAAAATTAAAAAAATATGTCTGTGTTCATGCAGATGCATGAACACAAACATAAATGACAGGTGACTAACACTTTTGTAACTGTAATCCTCTAAAAGGTAAGCATACTTTCTCAGCTATTTGTCTGAATTTTTTATATAACCAATGGAGAAACAAGTATTCCTCATCCTCAGACCAGTGTCTGAAAAAACTGGAACTTTTCTGGAGCCTTCTCTTTCTGACCATTTATTGTTGTGACCTAATCCTACTTTTGAGTAAATGTCTAACTTTAGATGATAGCCTAGATTCAGATCAGTGGAACGTGTTTTGAATCTACACCGTGAGCTGGAACTAGCAGGGAAATAGAGGGGATAAATCTTGATTGAAAGGTGCAAGGAGTAATTTTTATTGTGAAAGTAATTTGCAATGTCATTTGTTCCAAAGGACAAAATGAATTAAATGGATCTTTCTATACAGTTCTGACAGCCAAACTGAGAACTGTATAAAATATACTATAATCCTATGGTTTGATTTTGCTGATGCATCATAAAAATCACCTCTGAGAGGAAAAACTGATTCTGAGAGGAAAGTTTAATAGCATGTCCTCAGAGGAACGAATGTATTTTTCAAAAATTTGAAAATTTTCCTCAAATTTGGGCAAAATGTGAACAGACACATATACAGAACTTTATATGTATTTTGTAAAAAAAGTTTGGGGTAGATGTTTTTTAGTCTTACTAGATCTCTCTGCTCTTTTTTTACTCTCACACATTTCATTTCCATTCTGCCATTTTGATTTTTCTTTCTAGCATGCTTTCTGTACTTTTTCATCCTTCTCTTATTTCCTGCTTCCTTTGCCACCATTATCCTTCCTCCTCTAGTTCTGCTGAAGTCTTCTTTCTTCCCTAGCTTTTATCTTCAATGTTTCCCATTCTCATGTAGGACTGTCTCTTTCCCATTTAATCTCTTCCTTGAGCTAAAGATAACTAAAAAACTAGAATTTTATGACAAACTATTAAAGCCTCTTTTAATGCAAGAGTCTTGAAGCATGAACTCTCAACTGCACTGAATCTCAAAGACTATAGTTTTGTATTCAGTGGAATTATGGCTTCAGCTGTTTTGAACATCTCTTATCCTTCTTTTCCATTTCAGCTATTTTTTCACTCCCTTATCGTGCTCTGCCATGTCATATTAAATATTAGATCAGGGAATTGTTTGAAAACTAACTCAGGTAAGAAAGGAAAAAAGTTAATTTTTCAGGTGGATCAGTTTACCAATTGACTTTCTTGCTAAGCCATACAGACACATCTTCTTTTGGAACAACAAGAAGAAAGGAGGTTAAAGGAACTTTGAAAACTGCCATTTTTTCCTAACCTAAAGGAACACATACTCACCTTTTGTTAAGGTTTAAGTTTTCACACTGCTTTCACTTTTGGAAAACTATTTGTAGATTAAGAATAAGCAAGGTATTTTCACACTTAAATGACTTTTCTTGATAAAAGTAAGAATGTCTAATCCACTATTTGACAGTCACTATATGATATTTAATGGAAATCTTTCTTTTTTCCTGCTTGACTATGAAATTTTTTCATAAATTAGTACTGTACCTAAATAAGCTGTCATCAAATCTTTATTGCAATTTACCTCTTAAATCAGGCACTGTCATAAACTTCAGAAAGTTCAAGTTTTATAATTAAAAAAATCATATCAGAAAAGAGTCCTGAATATTTGGAAAGAAAAATAAATAAGTTTCATAATAAAAAGTCACTCTGTCATATTAATTTCTGACATCTGCTAAAAAACCCCACAACTTTAAAATAGTCATATGATGTGTAAAAGCAAATTTTTAATATCTAAGGACATTTAAAGGTGCTTAAAATTTCAGGTTTTAAAGACAACTGTTTTACTGGAGCTTTTCTCAACAGTTCCAAGCACAAAGGATTGACAACAAAGAAATACCCTTTGTATTTCTCAATCTTTTTGCAGATGAGGAAAACTAATTGAAACTTTTAGCTAGTATTCAGTATCAGATAATGCCACAACTACTTTAATTTACTGCATTCTACAGTATCTCAGATATTGTTTATAGAAAATACTCTAATTTTCCAGTATTTTGCACAGTGGCATGTCCCATGGAATCACTGAATGGCTGAGGTCGAAAGTGACCTCTGGAGGTCGCTCAGGAGACAGTATTGAAAGCTTTCCTGAAGTTCAGGTAGACAATATCCACTGCTTTCTCCTTGTCTACCAAGCCAGTCATTTCATCACAGAAGTTTATCCTGTTGGTCAAGCAAGACTTCTCCCTCAGGAGTGCATGTCAACTACTCCTGATCACATTATTGTCCTTCATGTGCCTGGAAATGGTTTCCAGGATTAGCTGCTCCATCACCTTCCCAGGGATTGAGGTGAGGCTGACTGGCCTGTAGCTCCCTGGGAACTCCTTCTTGCCCTCCTTGAAGATAGGATTAACTTTTTCTTTCCTTCAGTCCTCAGGCACATCTCTTAATTGCCACGATCAATCAAGGATTATGGAGAGTGGCCTTGCAATGACATCAGCCAGCTTCCCTCAGTGCCTGTGACTGCATCCCATCAAGGCCCACAGACTTATCTATGTCCACTTTGCTTGAGTATTCCTGGATGTGATCCTCTTCCACAAAGACTATGCCTTCTTTGCTCCAGCCTTTCCCCCAGTCTCTGGGACATCGGATTCCTTAAGACTAGTCTTGCTAGTAAAGACTAAGGTAAAGGTGGCATTCAGTACCTCAGCATTTGTGTCCTGTGTCGCAAGGGCCCCTGCCCCATCCAGCAGCAGGCTCACATTTTCCTGGTCTACCTTTTGCTACTTATATGCTTCTAGAATCCCTTCTTTTTGCCTGTCTTGCTATCCCACTTTAATGGTTTCATTCTCAGCTGCAAATTTATGACCTATCAGAAAAAATCAAATGGAATGATTATAGTAAATTTTTTGCAATTTTTAGTGTTTCTGTCAGGAGTATCTTGAAACTACAGAAAAAAACCCAACTTTCTCCTTTTACTTGCTGCATAACAATCAATGTTCCTACATATTTTGATATCTCAATGTTGTGAAGCCACAGAGAAACAAGATTTCACTTCAGCCTTTCATCCTTTTTTCAGCTGAAAGAACAGGTAAGACAGCTCTACAAGTTCACTGATGTTTGCCATACCCAAAGTGATCATTTTAGTTTTCAGTCACTCCTGGAAAACATTGCCACAGTATCTAAGTAATCTGTCAATGGCCAGAAGTAATTATTTGATAAACTTTTTTTTTTTGGTTCTGTTGCAAATATTTTGTATCTGTATTTTCAAATTTCCTCACATCAAAGCCTTAAGAGGTTAGTTTTTAAAAGGCTAAGCTAGCTATTTCTGAAAAATGTGCATAACATTTCTTATCTTGCCATTGGGAAAGTCTACCACAACCTCTTAAAGATGACATAGAGTAGCCTAGTAATGAAATTGATCAGTTCCCTTGGTACCCTTGGTACCCAGTCCCACGGACTGTGCCTATCCAGTTTGCTCAAGTTATCCCTGAATTCATCTTCCTATATCGTGAATAGTACTGTAATCCTTCAGACTCTGCCACTAGGCAACATAAACCTGAAATGCTTGAGAACAAATGTTGCCACTAAAGACAAAAGCACAGAAGGCACTCATTATCTCACCCTTTTCTGGGTCCATTGTCATGAGTTCTCTCACCTCTTTTTGCAAGAGAATATGATTTTTCTTATGCTTATTTTTGCTTCAGCTGTAAATGTTGAAGCTGTCTTTTGGCCCTTTGCATCACTCCTTCATTTCCAAGTCCAGCTGAGCTTTGGATTTATTACATTTCTGAATGTCTGGGTAATGCTGCTGTATTCTTCCTGTGCTCATTGAACATTTTCTGTAAATGTACTGATGTCTGCATTTGCTGTTCACTTAATCATTAATTAACATTGCCAGATCTTTTCTTCTTTGAATGCCATTTCTTTACTTGGGTACCAAATACAAATGTGGAGGTTATGGTAATGTGGAAAGTGTCTTAAGCCCATGCACTATTTGTAGTTTTAAACAACACAAAAGAAGTATCCTTTTATGTTTTGTATTTTGTGGTTTTTTTTTTTTTTTTTTTTTTTCCTGCCCCAAAGGTTGGCTTTCTACAGGCTCAATACTGTACTGAAAAGAAGATTTAATCGACAGCACATTGTTTAATGTTCCTCCGTGAAAGCTTGTTTGATTGATTTTTGCTGCCTTATTCATTTGACAAGCAAATGAAATAAAGAATATTTCTTAAAATAAGGGATGGGTTATAATTTTCAGGGATGACTCAAAGAAAGTGAGAACTGATTGCTTATAATAAACAATAGGTATGCTCCCTGCCACCCAAACTGATTCTAAATCCTTCTAGACAATTACACCCATCTTCCTGTAGCTCTACATGTATCCGCTTCTCCTAGGCACAACTGTTCTCTTTCTTACATCTACTAGTTTTAGCTGTGTTTTCTGTCTGTTCCCAAGCTCCTACCATTCTTCTCTTTCTTTTACTTTCAGGTGCAATTCTACAGTCTTACACATATCTGTAGTACTGTTCCCTATCTCATACCACATGAACAGACTCTATAAAAGATGAAGAATATCCCTTACACAGAAGGAATCACTGTTTTCTATCACAAAGACAGGAGAGGAGCCAAGAGTTTGGATCAGAAATTGCTACTTGCATCATTTTTCCTTCCCTCATTGCAGTGACAATAGCAGTAACAGTATTTAGAAAATCTGTTTTCCCAGGGTAGCAATCAAAGCGTTTGCCATCACAGAGAGAATGCAGTGATGCTTAGAAAAGTGAAATAATTGTGGTTTCATATCTGAGAATAACTAATGTTGGCTATGCCATGATAATTATTTCTTTTAAAGCCAGCAAGTTAGACAATAGGTACAGAGGACCTTGCCTTTCTTTGAAATTGTAATTAAGTTTTATGGGGAGGCACTTAAGGAGATTCCTTCTAAGACAATTTCGGTATATTTAGAGAAAACGCGGTGTTTAAAGTTTCTTGAGCATCAAAGTGAAAGAGCTGCTTTTTGAAACACTGTTGGAACAGCTGTTTACACTCACACAAGTAAAGTGTAATATTCTTATAATTAAATATGTGCAAGCACAGTTTTAAAGGTCAGCTTCTTTTCAGATATGGAATTGAGTTATGAATGCATTTATGTATTCATTTTAAAACAAACAGATTGACTCAAACCTCAGCCAGGTATTTACCTTCAGGATGAAGTGTTTCATAAAATAAACTTTATTTATATGCCTAATATATCAGATGTTAATTCAGATGTGTCTTGTACATCAATTTGCAAGCGTAATCATTAGTCATTTCAACCCAACAGCTCATATCTAGTTATAATAATTTCTCTTCCTAACTGTGGACACTGATTTTGTCCATGTTGAAACTCTTAAAAAATTATAACTGTAATAAAAAGTGTGGCTGATAAAACTCCTGTTCCAAAAGCAGCCTTTGAATAAGAGATTTTGACAGCACTATCATCTGCTTCAGGTTGCTCTTTAGACTACCTAAATCACTCATCTGGATTGAATATATTTTTTACCCAAGCACATCACACTGAAAGACTTCTTTTTATCACTTGAGATTCTTCAAGACAAAATTCTCAATTTAGTCAACTTTAAAAAACATCTGCCTTAATTTAAGTTATTGCTGTCCCCTTTTGATATTCCCTTTCCCCTCTGCATGAAAACAAACATAATAGATTAAGACAAGATCTGCTGATTCAAGAATTCAGTCTTATAAGGAAAGGGAATTGTGAAGCTTTGGTGTAAAAAGAAAAGGGAAATTGCAAATTTTCCCCTCAGATATCTCTGATATACAATTATAGTGTACGTGGATGGCAAAGATACTTTACAGGAGAGCAGGAATCTGAGAGAACCTCTAAGCAGCTGCTCTCCAGCTTGCCCTTCAAAGCCATTTGGCTAGAGCTTCACTATTAGGTACTGCAATCCTCTAGAAAGAGGGAAAAGCTGTTTTCCCATTCTTAGGACAACATTTTCCTGTCACTACAATAGTCCATTCATGTCAGTAGCAACGGATTGAGCCTGTGTGTAATGCTTACTTTGAAGTATTCTTAGCTGTTACCCCGTTATTTTTTTTTGATCGTTTGAGCAATCTGAGTCAAAAAATATATTTATTAGCTAGCTGATAAACAGGAATCTACTATTTGGTATCCTCTTCATTTCTTTGTTTAGAACATACTTGGACAAGTGTTGAAAATCATTAAAAAAAAGTGAGGTGTTTTTTTAAATGTAGTAGGTGTAATGCATGTATGTGTGCATGTATATGTGAAGAGTTTAACATGTAAGCATTTGATTTCATATGAAAAAATGCTTAGTTAGTCAAGCTAGTCATATACAGTGTAAATTAAACTTTATAAATATAAAATTACCTACAAGTAATTACCTAATAGTAAACATTAGGAGCCTGATTTTGATTCCTAAAATCTCAAAACCCCAGAAGTTTTCATTATTCAAGAAAATCAGTCAGAGCTTAAGAACATTAAATCAACCCATTCAGGAAGGCTATATCTACATGTTTTATGAAACTATACATTTGCTAAGGAAGATATATAAGAAATACATACTTTTTTTTAAAAAAAATCATTATTATAGATTATGCAAAAATAAGGAGTCAAGAAGTGAAAGGTATCTTTTCCATTACCTATTCTAAAGGTTAAAACCTAAAGGTTAAAACTTCTACATTTTCCTCAGTAAGTTATTTATTTCTGCTACACAGAATTGATGTTTCTTTAAAAGGTTTTGGTTTTTTATTCTTTTTTTGGAAG
>VYZV01007152.1:2506-23102 GCA_013401275.1 Pandion haliaetus | reverse complement strand
TATATTTCAATAATTTTATTAGTGTTACAAGTGATGCACAATGCAGTTGCTCACCAGTCACTGACTGATGCCCAGTTAGTCCCTGAGCGGCAACTCCCCCTAGCCCCACCCCCACTTCCCCCCCAAGTTTATGTTCTGAGCACGACATCCCATGGTATGGAATACCCCTTTGGCCAGTGTGGGTCAGCTGTCCCGGCTGTGTCCCCTCCCAACTTCTTGTGCCCCTCCAGCCTGCTTGCTGGCTGGGCAGGAGAAGCTGAAAAATCCTTGGCTTAGTACAAACACTACTTAGCCACAACTGAAAACATCAGTGTGTTGTCAACATTCTTCTCATACCGAACTCAAAACATAGCACTATAGCAGCTACTAGGAAGACAATTAACTCTATCCCAGCTGAAACCAGGACACTGTTGAAGAGAAAAGTAATGAAGGAGGGGGGACATACGAAAACTGTAATCATGAGGAGTGTGAGCTGGACTTTTATGACCACCACTGTGGAATTTAGAGACAAAAGAGGTGGTTTTTACTCTCAGGATATTTCTTCATATTTTGCCTCAGAGTTTTTTCACCAGTTCAGCTGCTTTTGGTTTTAGATGATGTAAAGTTAGTTGCAAAAATTGATTATGGACTTCTGTGCTGTCATCCTCAGGTCAAGAAAGGAACTAAATTACTGAGTAATTTGCACCGATCACTTTAGCAAGGAACTAGAGTTATGTAACAAACAAGGCTAGTCCCACTGAGAGGCCATCTCTCCTTAGAACTGCAGATGTTTCCCTCACTGTGAAAACAGCAGTTTTCTGCACAAAAAGAGGCATTACAAATGTTACAAGAGTGGGCTAAACGAATTTGTAAGTGTTTGTCTTCAGGGCATAAGTGAGTTTTCTCAGCAGCAGCCACAGAATCACAGAATGGTTTGGGTGGGAAGGGACCTTTAAAAATCATCTTGTCCACCCTCCCCATTGCCATCAGCAGGGACATCTTTCACTAGATCAGGTTGCTGAAAGCCCTGTCCAGCCTGACCTTGAGCACTTCCAATGATGAGGCATCCACAACTTCACTTGGCAACCTGTTCCAGTGTCTTGCCAACCACATCATAAAAACTTTCTTCATTATATCCAATCTAAATATCCCATCTTTTGTAGATACTGATTCTTTTAAATTTGCCTTTTAAGAGCTGGGTGGTTTTGTATCAGCATGCTGATACTCTGAATTAAAACAATTTTTTACTTAATATGTGAATTTGATAGTTCCAGACTCCAAATAAAATTGGGAAGAACCGTCTGTACAGTCCAAAAGGAATAAACAGATGCTAGGCAGGATTAGCTATGAGAAGGGGAAATAAACATTTGGTGAGGAAAATTTCAGGCATTTAAATTCGCCTCCAATTTCCTTGCTTATGCACTGGGAGGAAATGTAAAAAAGGGCATGTCTGTAAACTATGATTAAGAATTTCTTTTTCCAAAAATGTTCCAGTTATAAAAGCAAAGGCTTTGAGAGACCTGAATTTCATTTATGTTGGTGTCAATAGGTAGTCAGTGCTAAAATGAATGGTGCTTTCCATGTCATTGAATTGTTGTAGAGGAAAACCAGACAGGAACCAGGAGAAAGTTCTATTGTATGTCTGCAAGTTGGGGTTACTTATACTACGTATTTGGGACAGATGTTTGGAGGGTTTGGAAAAGAGGTTATATAATGTTGGAAATGCCAAAATCCATCTCCACAGCTCATGTTAAACTGTGAGAGGAAAAAAAGGGGAGAGGTTATTTGAAAGTGTTTTCCAGAGTGTAGTACAGGTTCAAAGGGGGAACAGGATAAGATCAGGCTCGCTAGTGATAAACTATGGGGAGGCATGACAGTGTTGGATGGGTGGTGTGCTGGTGAGGGCTTTCACTCTGCTCCACGACATACCGAGTACACCGGGGCATGTCTGAAATGTGTTTACACTAACGTGGGCAGTGTGACGGATAAACAAAAGGAACTAGAAGCTTCGGCTCGCTCCCAGAGCTACATCATCACTGGCATAAGTAAGACTGACTGGGAAGAGTCCTGTGATCGGAGTGCTGTGATGGACAGTTACAGGCTTTTTGGGAGAGAGAGGCAGGACAGGCGCGGCAGGGGGTAGTGCTGCATGTAAAGGAGGGGTTGGACTGTACAGTGCTTGCAGTTGGAGATGAAATGGCTGAGAGCCTCTAGGTAAGGGTTAGAGGAAAAGCTAATAAAGTGGATGTTGTCTTTTTTTAACGCCAGTGATGGGCCCTGGGACCCCCGGAGCCCTGGGTTGGAGGACCGTGACTGGGGAAGTGATAAGCTCCCAGGTGACTTTGAACTTGTACAGGATTTGCTGCTGCAACTGAATGCACATAAGCCTGTAGGGCCTGTTGGGGTTCTTCCAGGGTACTGAAGGAGTTGGCCAATGTTACTGTGAGACTTCTCTCGGTTATTTGTCAGCAGTCTTGGGGAATTTGGAAAGGCCTCCATTGACTCAAAGCTAGCAAATGTTATTTGCACTTTTTTCAAGAAGACAAAAAAGGAAGACCCTGGTAATTATAGGCTTGTCAGTCTCACTTCATTGCCTGGTAAAATTACGGAGAAAATTATTCTGGGAGTTCCTGAGAAACACTTGAAAGACAATGTGATCATCAGTCAAAGCTATCATGGGTTTGTGAAGGGAAGTTCAGTCCTTACTAACTTAATATCCTTTTGTAACAAGGTTACCCACCTAGTGGATGAAGAGAAGGCAGTAGATGTGTGAGGTTGTGGGTTTTTGGGTTTGTTTTGGGTTGTTTTTTGTTTTGGGTTTTTGGGGATTGTTTGTTTGCGTTTTTAAGCAAAGCTTTGAATACCGGCTTTTACAAGTATGCTTCTGGACAAAATGTCCGCTATAAAGCTAGACATGTACACAATATGATGGATGAACAATTGGCTGAAGGGTTAGGCTCAGTTGTGGTAAATGGGGTAACATCTGGCTGGCAGCCAGTCATTAGTGGTGTTCACCAGGGTTCAACTTCACAGCCAGTTCTTTTCCATGTTTCTATCAATGACCTGGACGCGGGAGTTGAGTACACACTAAGTAAGTTTGCCAGTGGTCCTAAATTAGGAGACATTGATTCCCCTGAGCGTAGAGAGGCCTTAACAGAGAGATCTTGATAGATTAGAGCGCTGGACAATTAATTGGTGCAGTGAACTTGATCCCAGGGAGGGTACAGGTTGGGTTTGGTCCTCATTAATTTGTGGTTTCAGCCCTGCTTCTTCCAGGAAATCTTGTTTTTAATGAAGAACTGAATGGGAGACTCTCTGATTGTAACTAAGTATCTGAATTACAGCAGATAAGCTGTGGTTTATGCATACAGCTCATTGTTTAGCTGGGGAAGAAAGAACCTGAACGAAGTTAGATCCAAATACGCTTAAAAATTGAAGCCAGGTGTGGTGCAGGATAAACAAATTTTATTTTGTCAAAACCAATTACAGTTTCAAATGTCCTAATAATATTTGCCCATAATATACACACATCCATACTTTTAAAAAAATAATCTGAAGTATATCAATGCCTTTCAGGAATTCCCAAAGTGAGAGATATTAATGCTGTTTATAATACTATTACTGTCTCAAGTGTTTACCTTATCCACAGCGTAGGTAGGTATAGAGCACCTCTGCAGATTTCAAAAGACTTGTTAGCATGTATACTTTGGTTAAGCCTTTTTTGTTTGTTTGTTTGTCTGTCACCATATTTGAAAAGAATGTTGTATCACAGGTGCTAGAATTAGAAACTGAAATAGCATTAGGGACTATTAAGAAAATTAAAACAGAATCTTGAAGACAGCAAGTACCTAGGGCTTGAGGTAACCCTTTTACTCCTCCCCAAACTACACCCAGATACTATGAAAACAGTTCTGGTGAACCTGGGAATAATCCTCTGAAAGAGCTGTAATAATCTAAAACTGTAAGCAAAAATTGGTGAAACTTGATGAATTGTGTTTTGCTCTGAAATGTGCCATCCTACTGTGCACGGGCCTTGGTTGAGGATTGCAGCAGTGGCCATTTTATATAATAGGGACAGTTTTTTTTTTTTTCTCCCCTTCCTTTCCAAAAAAAGCTTGTGTATTTTCAGTTTCAAGTGCGTTGATCATTGAGAACATCCTTTAGCCTTGTGTGGCTTCATCCTTGAGTCCAGGCAAAGGAAGAGGTGATTCAGTTTGAGCTGGGGTTCCCTTTTGACTAACTTACTGCAAAGACTCATAAATCAAAACTTTCATTGTTCTTTTATTGTTTTAACTTACTGTTCACATTCTTACTTATGTCTGTTTCCAGATCACAAAATTCGTACAAGACAGACACAGAGCAAGAAGGAATCGACTTAGGAAGGATCAGCTTAAGAAAATTCCTGTACATAAATTTAAGAAAGGCAAGTGGATCATTCTTTGTCAAAACTAATTAGATCCCATTGTTTTTAACACCAAAAAACCTCTAAATTGAGAGGGTGTGTAGTTTTGGAGATAATTTTGGGTGCACTTGAAATGGATAGTAGAGTTTGGAGTGAAAGCACACAAAAAATTTGACTTGACCCTGGTTCTCACTGAAATAGAGGAGTTCTAACATTTCTTTAATGGAAGCAGAGCAGATGCCATATGCAGACTGTGGCTGAGAATTAAAATGTTGCTTAATAAACCACAAAATCAGTACAGAAATTCCGCAGAACTTCCTTGTTGCGCTCTCATTAACAGTGACCACAGCAGTCAGTCACTGTCATACATTATTTAGAACTCCCACCTGGAGTACTGCATCCAGCTGGGAGTCTTCAGTACAAGGAAGACATGGACCTGCTGGAGTAGGTCCAGAGGAGGCCACAAAGATGATCCAAGGGCTGGAACACCTCTGCTATGAGGACGGGCTGACAGAGTGGGGTTTGTTCAGCCTGGAGAAGAGAAGGCTTCAGGTAGACCTTCTTGTGGCCTTTCAATATATAAAGGGGGCTTATAAGAAAGATGGGGGCAGACTTTTTAGTAGGGCCTGTTTTGATAGGACAAGGGGTAATGGCTTTAAACTAAAAGAGGGTAGATTTGGACTAGATAGAAGGAGGAAGTTTTTTTACAATGAACGTGGTGAGACACTGGAACAGGTTCCCCGGAGAGGCTGTGGCTGCCCCCTCCCTGGAAGTGTTCAAGGCCAGGTTGGATGGGGCTTTGAGCAACCTGGTCTCGTGGAAGGTGTCCCTGCCCATAGCAGGGGGGGTTGGGACTAGGTGATCTTTAAGGTTCCCTCCAACCCAAACCATTCTGTGATTCTATGATTATTTGTCTGGAAACTGGTAAATACTAGTGGCATGTAAGTTGCCTGAAATTGTAGAGACTATAAGAACAAAGTGTCTCATGGGTATAATTTATCTGCTTTTCCAGAGGAGTGGTCCTTTCATTCAATCACAATACTTCTGTGAGGGCAAGAGTGATGCAAATTTAATGCGAAAATACTTGCTGTTGTGATTCTCTGTAGTGATTAATTTTATGCAAGATCTAATGACAAGATGAGAAATAAAGCTGTAGTAAGTTAGTTTATTCAATGAAATAGAAAAGCTGCCTTAAGTCCTTCTCTGTTGTAGTCTACTCCTTAAAAGTAGAAAATAATCTGCTACTTTTCTTCACCATTTTGGTTTTTTTAAATGTGTTACCATTTTACCATCTGATTGTTCATTTATATGAGCTATTGCAAGGTAGGAGAAGAAAAGGTGGAAAACGTCATTAATTGAAATGATTGATTACTACATAACACGTGTGTAGAGAACGTACCTGCTGAGGCACAAAGACCATGTTAGGGGATATGCCTGGATTCAAGGATAGAACTGCTTACTGTTCTTCACCCTTGGTAAAGCCAGCCTGCATTATTAATGACATTGCTCTCACTTTGTGCAAAGCAGATGTTCAGTTTGAGCAGATACAGTATTTGTGCAGTGTTAGTCAGCCTCATAGAAAAAAAAATTAAAAAAAAAAAAAAAAGTTTTCCTCTGCAGGGTTGACTGAACCTTGCTGTAATGACCTATTGCTATGGATTTAAAATTAACTCTAAAAAATTATCTTAAGCCAATAAAGCTAATATTAATTTTGTTTTTTCTTATTGATTCCCTGTGAAACCTAATTAGAATAAAAATACAAATTAAATTATGTTGTACTTTAAAGAGAAATTTGCAAGGAAAAAGTTGCTTCAATGAAGTCAGTTAATGTCTTTTTCATTTCTTTGTGTGCATCTGTAATAACTCTCTCAAAATTACATGACTAATTAGCCAGTGTATGAAAATATCTTGTTGCTATTTTCCTTATTCTCCTTCCTCTTTGCTTTTGCTGAATCTTACACAATATGAATTGTTTGGAGCTCAGTCAGTTATTGTAAAGTAAACCTGGCTGTAAATATCCAGGCATTCACTGCATTCAGTGGCTTATGAAAACAGAACAAAAAGCTTTTTTTTTTTTTTTCAACTAGGATTTCAGTTTCTTTAAGCGAATGATCACTTTGGTTCTACTGCTGTGAAATGAAACCCTTACATTACTTTAAGTCCTTTTACTAAAAAGACAATATTTGACCCAGTGCTTGCAGTATGTTACCTTTGACAATTACAATAAAAATGTATTGCTTCATGCTTCTTTGTGAAAGATAGGATTTCTCAAGACTTTATTGCAAAATCCATTCACTTCAATCTTGATGTATCCAAACAATCTTACCTTTTGCTTTGGAAGGATAGGTGAAAGTAACTCCTGTGGACTAGAATACTGTTTTTTAGGAGTGCTGGATTTTCTTTTGTCTCCCATGTATTCTTAAAAATCTGTTTGTATTAAAACAGATTGAAATGTTAGTCAAATACTGAAGCTAAGACACCACAGATACTGGTTCTTCTCTTTCTTGCACTGCTTTTTGTATCATGAATCACTGCCTAATAAATGGTTTCACTGCACTGTTAAAGGGTTTTTAAGGAAAAGCTGGCTTTAGTGGATTTCTAGAATTTAATAGGTTGATAGGCAAACGATGATGTAATGAAGATGATTCTTCTATAGGGGTTATTGTACTCTGACATACCTAAAGAGGAGTTAACACAGAAAATACATGAGCCATCTCTAAATAGGATTTGAGTCAAATACCACTGTAATACATGGGTATTTTTTACTAATTTCAGTAGGCTTTAGATCAGGCACTTAGCATTTCTGTAATGAGTAAAGAATGCAGTAACAAAAGATGTGGCATTGACTATCTTTGCAAAGTCCTAATCAACAAGCCTCGCCTTTGAATAATTCCACAGAATGCAGCATACGCTATATTAAAATCTGTTTTCTACACTGAAAGAGTTTTGAGGCAGTTGTTGTGTTGTGGTTCCTTACAAAATGGATTACATTTTGGTCATATAAAAGTCAGTGGGAGTTGATATCTTTTGTACAACGTCTCTATAACAAAAGTGAACACAGCAAAAAAGACAAATCCATTTAGTGTGCCTGTAATTTGATCATTAGCAAATGTGAATATTCTGAAAATAATAGCTTAGAAAAAAATACAGCTTAGAAATTTTGTGAGTTGGTACCTATTGTAGAATTTATTTTCAGAAATATATAATATTATTTCCAAGCTAGCTTAACTTTACACTAAAATGGAATCTAGGCCAAGACTGAAAAGATTTTTAGATCTTAACTGCAATGAAATTACAGTGTAACCTCTCAGTCCTGTAGAAAAGAAAATATCATATATTTAGTGAAGGTAGAATGCTGTAGAAGAAAGAGATGTGTGGGCATATTATTAAGAACTTAAAAATGAACAAAGCAGTTTTTTTCTACGTTGAGTGTTAAAAGTTAGGATCCTAAATGAGTAGTTAGATATCTGATAAAGAATCCAGAATTTGGGAGTTGCTACATCCACAAGACTTCTAAAAATGGAGCTGTTTGGTTAGGTGCTTAAGTATGAAAGCTTAACTTTAGACAGTCAGCTTTGAAATGCTTTATGTACGTGTGGAAAAAAGCCCCAACATATGTGACAAAGAATAAGCTGTAAGAGTACATGTAATTTTAAGCAAATACATATTTTTAAGTATTGAACTTTTGTGTACATATGTATCAATGTGCATGTAAAGATATGATTGAGCAATAGTGGGAAATAAATGTATCTCGGTGCCTTTTAAAAATCTGCTCCAGAGTAAGTGCAATTCTGCAGTTTACTATGTATTCCTAAACTGATTTTTTTTTCCTTGCAGATGGGATTGTAACTGATGTAATTGCTGTTCGTTACTGACCCATCTGCTTGACTGCACAGTACAGTTAGGGTCTAACAGAGAAAATAAGTCATAAGCTCAAGCAAAGTCTTGACAGTTTTATTTTTTGCATTTTTCATTGTTCACAAGTACACATATATGTGGATGGGTAATTCTGTGTTTCTGAAAATATTTTTTTTTATTTATATGTGCCAAGTAGTTAGAAGATAATTTGGCTTATTAAAGACTTTTCATACACAGTTTATATAAGCAGGATACTTCCTTTTTCCCCTGATTTTCGGTGGTTCTGAGCCAGCTTCTAAAATACATTAATGGGTATTTGAGAAAGGTGTCTGCAAAGTGTCCCTTTTAAAAATTAAATGTTCTGTTCTTCGAGGGGCATGTAGTCAAGGAGGTGAAACTAACTTGGAGACCAGTCAAGGAGGCTCCAGGGTTCCCAGAGAAATCGTGCAGGTCTCGGCGCTGAGGAGGGCAGGCGTTTGTGGTCCTGGCTGCTGCATGGGCTCGCCTCCCTTCCCCAAGCCACAGTGAGAGCAAGAATCCGGGTAGTAGTGTTAACTAACTTGTGCGATGACCTGTTGGAGAAATGTAGCAGGTGGACGGCGGTGGGTGGATGCAGTGGGTGCAGGTGAAGCAGCTGGGCTGAGGGCGTGTGGCAGATCACTGTGCGATGGAGGATGGGGCTGTGAAGCTGGGGGATGTCACCGGGGATGCATGGCCTCGACAAGAGTCAGAGGGATGTCTGTGTTGCAGTTAGCCGGTATGCTGGCGGGTACATCTGTGGCCTCCGTGTTTAAGAACTTTAGCATTGGCGTTACTGAGAACTTTATTGGTATTCACCTGGCCTAGAAGTGGATGTGATGCTTTACCGCTGCGTCATTTTTTTTCCTGAATGTGCTGTTCTTCATTTGCTGGGAGGGGGGGGGGCATTAGTGAGATCAGCCTACTCAGGAACAGTGTGCTATCATTTTTCAGGACTTCTTGCACATGTTGAATGACTAGTGGGGAGAAAAGACAGCTGTTTTATTTGAATGTGGGTTTTTTTCTGAGATATGATGCCCTTGACAGTACTGACTAATGGTTGAGATTCATTTGTGTTGAACTTAATAACATGCTGATTATAAATGATCCATAAACATGGTTTGACTAATAGAAACAGCAGAGAGAAGGATTGTCACAGCAAAAGAGGAAGTAATTTTTTTAAGAAAGCTACAGCTGAAATAGTTCAGTGTGTTACATTAGATGAAAACTTGGCCTTCAGTGATGCAGGTCTGGCAGCGGTGAACTCCATTTAATCTCTCTCACTTTGCCTGCCCATGAGGCTTTTTTCTTTCTCCTGCTTTCCCTTTATCTTCTCTTGTTGTTGTATAGTAACTGTCAGGAAAACTGTGTTTTTAAGTGGTTCTCATGTCCACTGTGCTTATTTTCTGAAATGCCACATTACAGCAATGTTATCTTCCAGTGGCGATCATCAACTTTGCCTTTGTTGAATAATATGTATTAAGAAAAATAACATGAATCACCTTTCACAGACTTTCTTTGCTACCACAGAAGCCCTTGGAATTTATCTCTTGGGAAACAGATGAGAATTTGGTTTTAATAATGGATTTCTGTTACTTGGAGAATAGACCTATGAACTAGGAGATCCTGAGTTGCAACTTCTACTCTGATTTACTGCATGCCAAGATAAAATAATTATAATCTCTGTCTGCTTTCTTTTCCATCCCTATAAAGTAGGATTGAGAACATTTACTTTGCAGTGCTCTTACGGAAACTGAGTACTTAATGTTGCAATGCTCTATCAATACTATGATACTTTTTTTTCATCAATCTTCCTTTTATTGCCTTTCTGGTTTAAAAAAAATTTTGTAATGAAAGCAATGTAATTCATGCATATGTACTAATCTCTGTAGCTTACCTTTGCTGATGGTGAAGCGTGTTGCAGATGTGTTCCTTCACTTACCTCTGCAGTCTTGCCTCCCTTCTTTTTACCCTGTCAAACCACTAGCTTTAGCAAACCTGTAATTTAAACAATTTGCTGTGTCTT
Organism: Pandion haliaetus; assembly: GCA_013401275.1. Classification (NCBI taxonomy): domain Eukaryota; kingdom Metazoa; phylum Chordata; class Aves; order Accipitriformes; family Pandionidae; genus Pandion; species Pandion haliaetus. The sequence goes on along the minus strand of VYZV01007152.1, from coordinate 12,819 downwards.
TGTTAATTGTACCCATACTGCTGGCTGGCTGGTTTATTTAGTGTTATCTATAATAATGCAGAAGTCAGGTAGTAGGTAGCAAGACCTTACTGCATTAGAGGTCAGTCCATTATTACACAGGTGTGAATAGTTTTTAGCATCTATCTTACATCCACAATTAGAGAAATCCTTTTAATATCATGAAGAACTTGCTTGAGGATATCTTACGTGCCTTGGTTTCGTATCTGCTATATAATTGGGTACTATTTAAAATATTTTGTTGTTTTTATACCTTTGGAAGGGAGGAAATTTAGAAGTTCTTGCTCTTTTTCTTTTAAAGTGGAAGTGTTAGGCACAAGCAAAAGGTAGATTCAGTAGGAATTCTGTCATGGTCACCATAAAATGAGAAATAAGTGTAACCAATATTTTGGAAAAATGAGAGGGCTCATTTTGCATTCCTTTCCTTATTTGGGGAGTTTAGGTTGCACAGGTTGTACAAAAGCAAGCCTTATGAATGAGGCAAGAAAAGAATTGTATGCAAGTAGTCTTCCCTTACCGCCTTCCAAATATATACTTAGTTCCACAGTGGATCACATGCTGTATGTTCCTTCACATGTTGTATGTTCCTTCTGTTTTCATCTCTAATAGATGTCAAGTTTCAATTTTTTGTGTAGTACTTTTGAAATATTGACATTCTTAAGAAAAAAAAAATCATTTTAGGAGAACAGCAACACATGACAGTCATGATCCTGTGTAAGATCCTGTTCCATATTTTCCATCCTGTAGAAGAGAGATTCTAGATAAACAACACCAGGTGTTGTATGGATTTTTAAAAAAATTGACAGCACCTTTAGAAAAGCCCAAAATAGAACTATTTCCATGAACATGCTTTATACTGGAAATTTTTAAGTCTACAGCATGTTAGTTGCTATAGACTTCAGAGAACTGTGTGCACAACAATACAGGATTCTATCGTAAAATAATTCCCTGTACTACAAAAATCAATCATGTATTATTTTGATTTTTTTACATCGTAGTCAATGGTATTTTGACATGGGAATGATGCAAAAGGCACCTGCCAATAATGCAGCTAAACACAAATTCAGATAAATTAAACAGCCCTCTTGTTAATGAGCTGGCTCAGTTCTTAGCTGACTTTTGTTAACATCTAAAAAAGAAGGCTTGCAAACATCTTGAATCAAGGCAGAGGAGCACTCGCCTTCTCTTCTGGTAATGTGGACTATAAGCCGTGTCCTTATTTAAAAGCCAAAGCTACAGTTATTTCTATATGAATATAGGAATGCTATTAGCCTACTACTGTAATTCTTTTTTTTTTTTTATGATTTTTTTTTTAATGAGAGTATTTAAACGTGATCAAGATTAATTGTGCAAGTTAAAGATTGTTTACAGACTAAACGGGAAAAGCTGTTACACTGCATTTATTTGACTGACAGGTTTCTGCATTTTGGAATTAAAATGCTTAAGATTTTTTTTAACATCTACAAAGAAAGTTTATTTTTCTCAGCAAAGTATATTGTTACACAGTTAATGAAAAATCCTGGTCAAATTGCTTTTTAGAACTTTGTTTTGAATTTTTAACATTTGTGCTTTATTTATTAATGACCGTATTCTGAACACAAAAACAAAAAAATAGTACATCTTTGCCTCTTTTCTGTCACTGAACAACTTCATTTTGCTGATTCTATTTCCCTGAAAACCGACTTTCATGTAATACTTGAAATCTGAGCTGATGATAGCGATTCATCTTTTGTGCCTCTACCTCGTGATGAGTCACCAGTGTTATTTCTGTTAGCTTTCTGCAGCTTCCTTGGAAAGCTCAGCTCTTTCGTTGCTGGTGCATAGCTCTTAATTTTCCTACTGTGATGTACTTAGTCTCCTTACATGTACTAAACAGATACAGAACAACCATGCTGAGTTGCATATGAGAACTAAGTTTTTCTTTGAAAACTGACTTTAAATACCCAATGTAGCTAATTTTGCCATCTGTAGAAAAGCGTTAGGTTTAGCAGCATGGTATCAAAAGAAATTTTGAGCTGAGTTTCCAGAAATTCTCTCCTGCCATGTAGTTTCATTATAGTAAAGGAAAGCTGTGCTGCTGCTCGAGCTTTTGTGTTGAAGACACATCCCTGAGTAATGCAAAGTCTGCCTGCTTCCTTCATTTGCAAGCTTCTTGATAATGTAGGTTAAGCTGATGACCCAAATGTGGGCCTGCTGTAGCTACACGCTATTGAAATCTGCCCCATTATTTCCACCTTTGCCCCAAACCAACGCTTTGACAACTTTTGTATTATATCAACTCTTTTGAACAAGCTGGGAGTGTGAACTGTGCCTCTGATTTGTCCCCAGTTGATCTCAGTCTCATGTATGTAATCTGGACAGTGCTTGGGGAAGTAATATGGGAATTGCTGTGGAAAAAAAAACAAACCCAAACTACATTTGTGCTAAACAGTGTTGTGTCACAAGTTACTGTGTGTGATACGTGTGTGTTGAAAGGTGAACTAAGTGAGAGATTCTTGTGGCTGTTAACTCTAGCCCTAGCACGTGTCGGTCTTACGCACTTAAATCTGACATCTCCAATGTCAGACCTCAGTGATGTGCAGCAAGGTAGTTTTAGTGCAGCAGACAGTCCAGAAGAGACTTGGTAGAAGATACTGGGAGAGGATTAAGTTGACACTGTGGGAAACGGGAGTAGACAATCGAGTCATGAGGATGACTGACGAGCTAACACTTGTGGGATGGATGGGGCTCAGGTTAGGTGGAATTTGGAAGGAACGGGAAGAGGTTGGAAGGAGATGGGGAAAGCTGCCCTGAGGAGCACTGGGAACAAGATAATGCAGGGGTATCTGACAAGATCACAGGGGCTTCATTTCTCTTAAAGGGGTCTCTGCCTTGCTGTATGCCTTTTCCCATTTGTATTTTGGTATACAAGTGAACCTTCTCTGCACATACTCTTTCTGATGGGATCTACATCTCCTTACTTTGCTAGCTCCTCTGCTGTATGGTAAACCCCAGCATCTTAGCTAGCCCTGAATACGGTGAAAACATAAACTGCTGAGTGCAGGGAAACTAAGAAGCAGCTGTGAAGACAGTACAGGTTGGGAACAGGCAAACTTAGTGGGTTAGGAGTGCTATTACAAATACTTAGCCAAAATATGCAGAGAGAGTGACATAGTTCTTTGGGACCACTCCCAGGATATCACAGGCTGTATCTGGGGTGTCCATCCTTTGGGCAAGGTGGGCCATATAATCTTTTTTTTCCCTGAGGCACTATCATTGGTGCCTTTCCTTATCACAAAGTGTATAACCAGGATGCAGGCACCCTAGCACCGCATGTTGAGCACATGACTGCTCTTACGATAGGATGTACAAATACGCATTGGATCATTTGACCCTGTAACTACCCAGTCCCTCAACCAAACATGTGTTAGTCAAGTGATAGGAAAGCTTGCAGTTTAGTCTGCTGGCACATGTGCTTCTAGCCGTGTGACGGGGAGCACTAAACAGGGGGAGAGGTGGGCTGGGCCAGACTTTTTTTTTTCCCTGGTATACTGTAGTGTGGGCATCTAAGGAATGCTTCATGGTCAGCAGAGTGTGCAGCCGTAGCAAGCAGCTGCTTCTGAAGAGATGGTGCAGTACTGGACAGTGCTAAGACACTTAAGTTTCAGTTGTCTGAAGTGCTAATGGCACAGTGAGAGAAGTACCATCTGGAAATAGCAAGTAGCAGCATTGGATGTGTCTTAAGTTGCAAGAGGTGTATGAAAGAAGAGTTCAACTTTTGCAGATACAGTGGCTTTGTGCACATGGCCAGAACTTTTCCAGCCTTGACAGAGCTGAGCAGATACTCAACCCAGCTCCTGTCAAAGCAAGGGATCCAAGCAGTGATAGGGACTGTTTCACTGCTTAAGTCCTTCTTAGGGCTTGACCAGGTAAGTATTCACAAGACATATAAGGAAATACAGCTCCTTACAAAATGAAATGGAGCTGGTACTTTTTTTTTTTTTTGAAGATGCACTTTTTACTACTCACCTTTAATAATGCAGCCTAGTAATTGACAGTCTTAGACGGGAATCGGGGGATCTAGGTTCAGTTCCCTCCAGTGTCTTCTAGGATTAAGACATCTGTTTCCATCTCCTTCCAGATGCTATTCTCTTAGGGATTTCCTGTGTCACATATCTAAAGCCTTGACCTAAAACTAGGTTTGGGAAAAGGGGTAGGTTTGGCTCTGTACCATGATGACCTTCTGATGGTCCTGAAAGGCTAGTTCAGAATATCACTGCTCCAGTGGTCAAGTTTTCTTTTCACTTCCAACCTAATGATTCCTGGTCAGATGATAGCCCTGCCACCCTGCCCCACTTCTCTCTGTCCATGGTATTGGTCCTTTGTGGTGTTTATAGAGAAAGCCTGAATCTCCTTTCAGCCTTCAGATTGTTAGATTAAAATTATCAGGCTGTTTGTTTGTTTTTCCTTGCATGATAGTTTCTCTGTTACGTGCTCATATTATACTTCTGAGTGAATCTTTTGAGGATACAGGTGGTCATGTTACAGACTACTGAACAGTACTTACTGCTTCTGGAAGGACTACTCTTGATGCTTCCTACTGTTGCATTTTTATTTTTCCAGGTTGTATCACATTAGGAACACTGTAGTGATCAGTATAGTCTTGTTTCTTCTCAATTTTTTATGACTGATGAAATCTCAGCTAAAGATCCCCAAGGATGTAATCCCTCAGTGGATGCACTTGCATGCTCTCATATTGAATTTCATTCGTGTGCCATTATTCCAGATTTACAGATTTTTCTGTGCTATCCCAGTTACCTTCTTGATGATGCCTACTTCATCATGTCTCGTATATGTATAATTGACACACTTCTTGGTTTTGTATCAATATTGGTCCAAAGCAATGTTGTAAAAAGACAATACTGATAACTCTCCTTAGCCTAATTAACTTCTTCCAACACCACCAGTAGCAGCTTCCATTTATTCAGGTCCCTCTACTAATCCTCGCTAATCTTACTGACAAGGAGCAATCTTTTTCACACATAGAACTTCACTGAATGTTATACCAAAGTCCACATAGATAAGGTGTGCCATATTTCTTATTTCTAGAAATCAGTGTGCAAAGGCATTGTCTACCTTTACTACGGTCATGCTACATTTGATCCTGTTTTCTCTTCACTTGCATAGCTTATCATTCATTATGTGACCTAATCTATGTTGTGGGCCACTCTGGAAAGGGCCCGTCTCTTCCCCCCTTCTGTTGAGCTTGTATATGCTTCACAGAGGAGAATCCTAGATTCAGAGCAGCAAGGAAGGCACCAAAAGGTTCAAGACTTTCTGTCCGCACCTGGAGAGAGAGAAGTCTTTGAATCCATATGCGTCGAGGGAGGTGGTTTTAATTTAAGAAACATACCATGGATTTGTATTTGTTCTCTCACTGCTTTGTTCTGCTTTCTACTGTTTCGTCTTTTGCCAGCATCTCTAGGCTGTTCTCTTCACCAGTTTCTCCATTCTTTTGCCAACAAAAATACCTGCTGTATAGCTGTGAAAAGCATTATATATGTATGAAACTGAGAGATCTGCAAGAAACGTTATTCAGGATATTGTGCCACCTTTGAAGAATTAGGCTAAAGAGCAAGTGCCTTCAGTTACCTTGAGAAACACGCACACACATTGTGAATGTACATGTTTGTGGAATAAGTTCTGCTGAATTTCCTGAAGCTTTCTAGCTCCAGCAGTTGTACCAGAGGTTGGTAAGGCTGAAGGCTGTTGGACTTAAGTTGCTGAAGCTAAGGAAACAAAGATAAAATAAGAATAATGGCAGCTCTCTCCTGTACTGGGAAGCCCAGAACTGGGCACAGAGACATGGAGCTACTAGAGAGAGTCCAGTGAGAGACCACGAATATTAGTGGACTGGAGCATCTCTCCTATGAGGAGAGGCTGAGAGAGCTGGGACTGAGAAGAATCGGGGGGATCTCTCCAAGGTGTATAAATACCTGAAGGCAGGGTGCAAAAAAATGGAGCCAGGCTCTTTCCAGTGGTGTCCAGTGACAGGACAAGAAGTCTGTCTAAACATTGAATATAAATATTCAAGGGCACATAGGCTAGGAGGAGAAAGTCGACATTGAAAATTGTGGTATTTTACAACTTTGCAGTAACTTAATCTGTGAAAAGGTCTGTACTGGTTTTGGTTGGGATAGAGTTAATTTTCTTCATAGTAGCTGGTATGGGGCTACCTTTCGGGTTTGTGCTGGAAACAGTGTTGGTAACACGGGATGTGTTAGTTATGGCTGAGCAGTGCTTGCACAGCACCAAGGGCTGTTCTGCTCCTCACCCTGCCCTGCCAGCGAGCAGCTGGGGGGGACACACCTGCCCCAACTGACCAGAGGGGCATCCCACACCATGTTGTGCCCAGCAATAAAAGCTGGGGGAAGAAGGAGCAAGGGAGGACGTTGGGAGTGATGGTGTTTGTGTTCCCAAGTCACCATTACTTAGTGTGCTGGAGTGCTGCTTTCCTGGAGCTGGCTGAACACCTGCCTGCGATGGGAAGTGCTGAATGAATTCCTTGTTTGGCTTTGCTTGCGTGCACAGCTTTTGCTTTACCTATTAAACCGTCTTTATCTCAACCCACGAGTTTGCTGACTTTTACCCTTCTGATTCTCTCCCCCATCCCACCGGAGGGGAGTGAGCGAGCGGCTGTGTGGGGCTGAGCTGCCGGCTACGGTTAAAGCACAGCAAGGATATAAGCTGCTGGTGTAACTGCAAACTGTAGAGCGCCAGCATCTTCCAGGGAATTGGAAAGAACCATTTGGATTGATGAAAGGACCATGTTGTAAAGCCCTTGATAAAAATGAAAGAGGAATACGTTGACTTCTAAAAAGTGTTTATATTTTGGTCATATAATGCATCACAACAGTGTATGCAATGTCCATACTGTCAGTAATGTAGATGTTATTTGTGAGGTTTGAATTACAAAATAATGTAAACTTTCTCCTGTGACTAGACTATCTTTCTTGATTACTATTCTGCTTTTTTTACCCAGTGTTCTTTCTTGCTATTTTTCTAAGTTTTCTCAATAACTTATTAATAGCTATGTAATAAAGCAAATCCTGTATTTTAAATCCCTTTACTTTTAATAAGAATGATAGAATATTACAGAGACAGCACGTCACACAGTTTAAAACATTTTTATTAATCTGAAGGGAAAGTGAATGAGCTATAGTCCTAATAAGGAGAGAAACATAGCAGTCAACTCTATAGCTTCAGAGAACCTGCCCCTTGCATGGACAAGGAAGAGTAATAGTTTCTTCAACCTGTGAAACTAACCAAGAGAACCTGTATGTGTGTGTTTAAAAAGGTCTGTTGCAAATCTTTTAAACCGATTCTCAATTATGTGCTGCAGGAGATGAATATGATGTATGTGCCATTTGTCTGGATGAATATGAGGATGGAGACAAGCTCAGAATCCTTCCGTGTTCTCATGGTAAGCAGCTGTATTTTAGGTTTGGTATTTGTATTAAAACAGCTCTCTAAAACACCATGTCTAAAACCCACAGTGAATATGTTTATTGATTGATTTATAAAATTTATTTTTGCTAATAAGCAGGAGTGTGTATACAAATTGGGCAAGCAAACTTTTTTCTCTTTTTAAAAGCAAAAAGGCTAGCATTCCCACTTTGCATTTTTCTTTGGATGTCCACATGAAAGAAAATCTGACGCTGTCCCCTTTATCTCTGTATTTAATAGGAAAACACATTCCAGAGTTACTTTTTATGGTTTTTTTTTTAAAAAAAAAAAAAGGCGCTTGCTTTCTCCAAAAAGGCGCTTGCTTTCTCCAAGACAATTAAACCGTAAAATATAATTCAGTTATTAGTGACATAGAGAGATGGATGAAGGGGTATGGTCTGTCCTGTAGCCTGAAGCTATGTAGACCACTACCTTGACTGTACTTGGAAGTCAGTGTTGTCAGTGCAAAAAACCAGTGGAACATTTTTACTCTTGACAAGTTGTGCACTGTCTGAACAGTCTTTCTCAAATACAGCCCACTGCAAAAGGTGTATCTAGTAGTCACATACATACCTATCCACAAGACAAGACTTCTCTTAACTGCACACAAGTACAAGAAGCATTTTAAGAGCTTGTATCTAGAAATCTGGAAGAGGCCTAGGCCCAAGAGTGTCTCTAAATTGAAACTTTTTTTTTATAAAAGCCATGTAAAATCTATCAAGAAAGCTAGGATTCATCCTTCCTAGCTTCAGACCCTCTCTCTGTGTCCCAGTCCATTAACTATACTGGAGCCATTTCGGCTGGGTGCAGTTTTACCCAGCTTTTTCTCATTAAACTCCTGCTTTGACCAGGCACTGCAACAGCAAACACCACATCACAAAGAGATGTAAGAAAAGAGGCAACTGATATTACAGCCTTACATCCAAATGACAGACCGAGCTTTGTAGATCCTCAGTCACAAAAAAACAATTTCAAAAGAGGCTGACAAAGAGTTCTCGGAAGAGAAACAACAGATCCATAGCATCTGTCCCAGCTAGGGACTGCGAAGTTAACTAAGCCTGATCACCAATATCAAAGATTGCTGACAAATAAAAAAAAACAACCAACCACAACAAAAACCCCCAAAACACCACCATCAGTTCTCATGGAGAACATGCTGCTAACATGCTTGAACAGGTACTAAACACAACATGCTTGCCCTTGTAAATACTTAGCTCTTTGCTAGATAGAAGTTTCTGTTAACAAGCAGAGCTAAGTTTTTAATACCGTAAGACAGACACTTTCAAACACATCTTTTTTAAACAAGGCCAATATATTTGCAGTGCCAACTGTAGACCTACTTTAAAATCTGCAAAATCATGCAGTAACTTAATAACAAGGTGCTTCGATACCTATTGGAGGTTGGAAGCATTATGAGGATAATGGTATTGGGTGTGTCTGCTGCAAGGTGGGTGTAACTCCTCAAGAAGCTTTTAAATTTATTTTGTCAAATGTGGCCCATTGCAGGACTGCTCTCAGATTCATTCAGTAGAGGAAATAGGTATTTATTGCATATATCTGAGATCCTAACTCCTGGGTGTTTCGTACATAAGCATAGACAGTCTACATGGCCAGCAGACTTCTAACTTTCTCTGTATGAGTGAAATTCTAAAATTCCTCTGTGTTACTAAGCATAAATACAATTTAGCAGGTTTTCTTCTCCTTTTCACTTGGATAATGATGTACTTGTATTTTGTTTTCTAACAGCATATCACTGCAAGTGTGTGGACCCGTGGCTGACAAAAACAAAAAAAACATGTCCTGTATGTAAGCAGAAAGTGGTCCCTTCTCAGGGGGACTCTGACTCTGAAACAGACAGTAGTCAAGAAGAGAATGAAGTATCTGAAAATACTCCTCTGCTTAGGCCGTTAGCCTCAGTTAGTACTCAGTCGTTCGGGGCTTTGTCAGAATCGCATTCCCATCAGAACATGACCGAGTCCTCAGAATATGAGGAAGATGACAATGACAATATTGATAGCAGTGATGCAGAAAATGGAATAAACGAAGAAAGTGTAGTGGTTCAACTACAGCCCAATGATGAAAGGGAGTACAGAGTGGCAAATACTGTTTGAGACTACTAATGCTGAATAGTGTATGAACAAAAGAGTTCTTAAGGCTATACTTTACAAACCTTTATGTAGGGAATATATTTTAATCTGTAATCTATTTGGTCTCTTCAATAGGAGCAGCAGTTCATGTAGTACTACTATGGTTAAATCATTACAGATAGATTTATTTTTGATTCAGGTATTCAGTCACACGTTCTGTCGTCTCAAAATGAACAGTTTAACTGGACTTCACAATGCTAATGAATAATGTTAATAGTTTGTATCAATAGAAACATCACACAGACCCTAAATGTATCTTGTTGAAATGGGATTTACCTGGAAGTAATTTTTCTCCATTTTGTAGCTACAACTGGGTCATACTGATAGCAATATTTATTACATGTATGGTATTGTTACCCCTCAAGCCCAACAAAAAATGTATTTGCATGTGTGTATAGAGTTTTCCTAAAAACTGTCACCACTACTGAAAGAAAAATGTAGAACAGATCACTATTCTAGAAGCTGGTGTATCAGAACAAAGCAGAAGAAATTCCACTTTTGTCTCAAAGCAGCGATTCCAGCTAATCCTTTGGAGTCTGCCACAGTATCTGAGTTTAAGCAGTTCCACTAAGCAATTCCTGGGATAACGAAACTTAGAAGGCATGTTTAGTTTTGAGCAATTCACAAGGTAAGATCCAGCACAAACACATTAATTATCCCTAC
>VYZV01007151.1:28896-47817 GCA_013401275.1 Pandion haliaetus | reverse complement strand
TGGCAGAAACCAACACTGCAGCCCAGAGACCTCCTCTATTAGATGTCAGGTTGTCCAGAACTCTGATTTACATACTCCTTCTCAGAAATTAGATATGTAAATGTTTACAATCTTACCATTTTTTCAGGAAGAACAGGTTTTTATAATGAAGAACTAATCCACATGCTCTAGAAAATTATTTCAGTAGTATATATTTTTTATAATAGAAAGTAGATTAATATTTATTAAAGTTAAAATAAAAGAAGATTTTTCTCCTCTCTCTGCAGAGTTTATTTAGGATTAAATACAAGACAAAGAACAACTGAGGATTTTTGAGATTTCAAAATGTCTAGGTATCCAGCTACAAGATGATATATAACCCACACAGTTACTTGAAAGAGTCTCATAAGAATGCTATTGACTATTGTAACGTGTAATATAAGTTAAAGTGACTAAAGAAAAAAAATGAAAGCGAAGGCATAAGCATATGTCCTGGGTTCAGCTGGGATAGAGTTGTCTTCCTAGTAGCTGGTACAGTGCTATGTTTTTGAGTTCGGTATGAGAAGAATGTTGATAACACACTGATGTTTTCAGTTGTTGCTAAGTAATGTTCAGTCTAAAGTCAAGGTTTTTCAGCCTCTGATGCCCAGCCAGAGAGAAAGCTGCAGGGGCACAAGAAGCTGGGAGGGAACACAGTCAGGGCAGCTGACCCAAAGTGGCCAACGGAGTATTCCATACCATGTGATGTTTTAGGAACTGGGGGGGGGGCATCACGGCTCTGGGACTACCGGGTGCATCGGTCAGCAGGTGGTGAGCAATTGCATTGTGCATCACTTGTATATTCCAACCCTTTTATTATTACTGTTGTCATTTCATTAGTGTTGTTATTATCATTATTAGTTTCTTCTTTTCTGTTCTATTAAACCGTTCTTATCTCAACCCATGAGTTTTAGTTTTTTTCCCAATTTTCTCCCCCATCCCACTGGGTGTGGGGGGGAAGTGGGTGAGCGGCTGCATGGTGCTTAGTTGCTGGCTGGGGTTAAACCACGACAGCATAAAATAGTGTTTAAACCACCTGCATTTCAAACTATTCTAACTTGCTTCAACAGCTATTGATTACACTATTAAGTTATTTTACAGTCTGGGTCATTAGTCATACTGTTCCACACAGGGAAAATCACACTTTTTCCACCTTCTGTCCATGCAGTCCTACTCCATCCCTTGGTGCTGCTTTTTTTTTGTGGAAGCTTCCACGATCTAATCAGCACCATTTTCTCTTTCTGGAGTTTTTAAGCCCCATCATCCAGACTCTAAGGTGATTATATTCCTTGCTGAAAACTACAGAAAAGAAGGTAAAGATCTTCTTTCTCTCACCCCTTCCATGAAAGAACACTTACATCCACTTCAGATGTTGGTTCCCTGCACATACTTCTGTTTCAAATTCTGTAAATTAACACCTTTTTAGCATTTAAGCAAATACTATTTTCACTCACCTATCTTCAGATGGAATGCAATGGTGATGAACCCTGAAAAAACTATTGTTTTTTTCCTCCCCAAGTTATTGCCTAGCTTTACTAACACAATTAATGCAATAAGCTTTGCATAAAATGACCCCCTTTCTTACAATAGAAACTGTGCCCTTCCTCTTCTTTGTTCATTTCAGACTTGATTAATTATTTGTTTGCAAGGAATTATGACTAGTTGAATCATAATGAATGTCAAATATTATTTCCATGTGCATCTTACATTCAATTGTTTTAGAATGACTTAGAATGGGCATTTTTGTATTTTAACAACCACTGTTACATTGAAAAGAACTTGATTTTCCTTTACTGTAGAAGTCAAGGACATGGTACAGCTCCAAATGACAGAAGATTATGTCCCCTCTGCAAGATCAGAAAGGGGTAGGGTGATCTTAGATAAAGAAGAATCAAGTGAAAAATACTTTTATGAGGAGTGTTTATTATAAAGTCCATGCTATTATTGTCACCAAAACACATGAAATCCCTAAGTAGGGTTGATTTGAAGTGATAAAACCAGCTCATAACAATTCACTTGACTAGCCTGCGGGCCTGAAAGTTTATTTAAAAAATCTGCACTTGTGTTGCTGTCTTGGGGAGCTGCCTTCTAACCAATGACAGCTGGAAGATCCAGCCAATTTCTTGAGGATACCAAAGTGCTGCACAGACATCTTCAGTCGAGCAACTATTATTATATCAGTATCTTATCTCTAAAACAACATGTATTTTAATTCTCACTGGACTCATTACTTGTTAAGCTTTGCAAGTTATCCAAATTCTTCCAGCTGCATGCAAGGGAGAATGTTTGGGAACACATGGGAAAACCCAATTCATTCAATTTGTTGGTGTTTCTCAAGCCTCCTTTTTCCCTATTTTTACAGTGTTCTGTTTTTTATTTTTTTAATGTGAGAGAATGGAGATTTCTTCATAGTAAAAAAAATTTTTTGTGGAAAACTAAGATCTACTATGAAGAGAAAGGTAATTAAACCATTCCTATTTTGTGGCCAGCTCTGTAGAGTTTGTGACCTTCCAGCTGTCTACTGCTCTGTGTTAAGTAATATGGCAGTTGTCACACTCTGGTACACAGGGGACAAGTGCCACAGCATTAAAAGCACTGTCACAGTCATCTGAGCTATAATCTATGTCTACAAAGTCACCTTTCTGGACTGAGATGGATTTTGAAATAAACACAGTTGAATCTCTCTTGTTGAAAGCAGCTTTTACCTCCATTTCCACATCAAAAGTTCATATGGTTCCAAAGAGAAGTGAGGAGAGGGACAGGAGAGGGAGAAGGCACATGTAGGAAGTGGCTTCCAGCCATAAGTCCAGGAACATCTGCAGGATGAAGTCATGGTATGGTTTCAGCTCTTCCACAGTCCTATTTTACTACCTTTTGGTGAATTTCTCTTGGGAACAACTCAACTGTAAAGCAGGTTTTGCTTCCAGTTTGGACATTGGTATATCAGCTGCTGCTTCTTCTAGAAGAACTAGTAGTTCTAGTTCTAGAAGAACTTCTAGAGTAATACAGGATGATGTCTGTCTTACTCCTCGCTGCCTGCCTCACCACAGAACTGGCAGAGGGAGGGGGAGAACAGAGAGGAAGGCCTGAAGTCCATGTAAAGAGACAGAAGTGAAGAATTTAAAGACTATTTGCACTGATGATTTTTAATTCCAAAGAAATCCTGTCTTGCTGCCAGTTACATTGTGGCCATTTTCACACACCAATATGCTTGCTGTGTTTTGTTATTTAAATGAATTATTTCAAATTTTGATTGGCAATCACAGAGTATAGAGAATGTGGCTGTAGGGGATTAAAGCCGAATGCTGGCACTCTGTCGTACAGAGTGTATCACCACAGCAGGTGAGCAATAATCACCCAGAAGGATTCTGCTGCCCACATCTGATTACTTGTATTAATTCTTTAATGTGAAATTATTATCGAAAATTGGCATCTAATTTATCTCATTGTGTTACAGAGGAAGTCACACAGTTTACACATTCATAAAACACGAGAAGCAGCTACACGTAAATTCTTGGTACTGCATTTTTATCCCCAGTTCTGTCATTTCACCTCTTATGGTACACAGATATTTTCATTAAAATTGGCATATGTTTTGTACAATCTACAATGGCAGACTGGACACTATATTTTGAAACCATGTTAGTATCTCCTCATTGTGATTTTGTGATTAAAATCCATAATTCTACCCACAACAAAGTCAGGCAAGCTTTAGAATTCTCTGAGACTGCTGGGATAAATCAGTTGTGAGTAATAATTCCTGTTCAATGTCCTGTGCTAAAATCCTGGAGTACAACTGTACCATCTGGACTGTAACAACAAGTTAGTTTGTAAATGATAAGTAAAGGAGGTGTGTAGGGACCTGTGCTGTCGCAAGCAGTACAGCATGTTGATCACTATGACAGCAATGCAACTTCCATTGCTAATACAATTAGAGATAATTAAGATACAGAACAGGGATGATTATTTTTTCTCAGTGGCATTTTAACTGCCTGTAATTACTATATATATGCCTGCATTAAATGACATGCATTTATACTATTTGCCACGGGTAAAAAGAGGATGTTCCTTAGCTTTGGTGTTCCCTTTTAATAAGATCTCAGCTTGTAGTCTTTGCAATAGCAAAATGCTCATGTGAGAAGGGAAAGACTAAAAATAAAAAGACACTGGTTCAACACTTGTATCTCCCAGGTACAAGTGTAATACTCTAACATGACTATTCTTCTAAAGTCTTAAAAAAAGTACTGGAACTAAAATGCAGAAACTCCGTATGGGGCAGATATTTAGCTTTGCAGAACCTGGGACTTTGGAAGCAGCTACCTCCAAGTGGACGCAACACGAGAACGTGCCACCCTCAGTACCTTTTGTTATGTTCTTATAGAGAAAACTGTCCCCTCCTTACTATCTACTCTGGCTAACGATGAAAAATGCCACTGTTTACAACTTCACCTTTTTTTCCCCCAACGTAATGGCTGAAGTCTGCAGTAAGAATAATTCAATGTGACAGCTTATCTTTTTGCCCAGTGGGGGTCTTCACTGAAGTGTGGCTATGAAAGCAATTTCCATGTTGATGATGACCGAAGCCTTTATGATTCAGAGCCAAACAAGTTAAAAAAAGCAGGAGGATCCCAGTATCACAGCCACAAGTATCTTCTCATTTCAAAGGAAATGAAATTAAGCTGATATATAGCACACATAGTACGTGCATCCTTTAAAAGAAAGCCACATAAAAAATGTTATATATTGTGGCATATTGTAACAGAAGTGCTTGTAAACTCTTATTTCCAGATGTTAATAAGACAGCCATGAAAATCCAGTCAGATCTAAGGCCTGGCATTATTACTTCTTAGTCAAAGGGTTTGTTTTAAAATACAAACCACAAAGAAATAAACTTGATCATGGGAAAAAACCAAACTAGATTACATCTCAATCCTTAAAAAAACCAAAACCAACCCATAGAAAATTCTTTGGATACTATTCTAATTTCCTATGATTATACAATTGTTACTCTGCTTGCAACACAATCTTCCAGTGCTTGGAAAGCATAACTATAAGACATATAGTTTTAATTTATATAATGAGAATGATGTCGAGGTCCAAGGTGGCAGAAGCGAGAAATAGATAGAGAACACGTTTTCTTATATAAAGAAAACATACATACATAAACATATAGAAAACAGTTATTTATATTAAAATATGAATACAAATGTTATATATATAAACTACATAAAATAAATTTCATGTAATACATATTAAATACACACAGCATAATATTTTAATATAGTAAAAGGTATTTCATATAAAATCATGTATGGCAGACGACCATATTATCTTATATGAAATATTTAAATATATATTATTTTATGTTATAAAAAGAAATACCTTATGAATAGTAACTTCTATATGAAGTTCACTTTAAACGTAAGCTGCTTGACATATAGGAAGCTTTAAGTCCTAGTTTTCAAAAATGCATTGCAAAACTCTGATTCTAATTAACGTAAGTGAATTGTAATTACACTGTAACACATTGCAAAAGCCTAATTCTGATTAATTTCACTATGATGATGGAATTATTTCTAATAGACACTGGCATAAGTGGGATCAATACAAACTGTTACATAAGCTCAGATTTATCCACTGGGGAAAAAGCAGAGACTTAATTAGACATATCTTCACACCCTTTCTTCCAAGTCAGTTTACATTTCCAAAAAAAAAAAAAATCAAAATAAAACTAAGCAATTCAAACTACCAAATACTAACCACAGGAGGCCTTTCTAATTTCAGTTGTATGTGAGGAGATAAAACAAACTTCTTCCCTATAACAGCAACTCTTCACTTCCTCTTCAACCCTCAACAGGTCAATGAGAAACAGCAATCTAAAGTGGCCTGACATACCAGAACAACTCACTAGAACGCCACAAAGCACGCACCTGAACATTGACATTACTAAAACGGCATACTGGGTCTCGCTGGGATGAAGTTACTAAATTAATCTTCTCCACAGCAGCCCGTATGGTGCCGTGCTTCCCAGCTGTGGCTAAACCAGCGTTGGTAACCCACCACTGTTTTGGCTGCTGCTGAACTGGGCTTGCACAGCATCAAGGCTTTCTCTCCGCACCCTGCCCCACAAAGGCCAGGAGGATGGGGGTGGGCAAGAGGTCGGGAGGGGACACAGCCGGGACAGCTGACCCAAACTGACCATAGGAATATCCCATACTATACAAAGCCATGCTCAGCCACAAAAACGCAGGGAATGGAGGAGGAAGGGGGGATGTTTAGAGTTCTGGACTTTCTCTTCCCAAACAGCCATTACACGTGCTGAGCCCCTGCTTCCCAGGAAGCAGCTGGACATCTGCCTGCTGATGCGAAGTAGTGCATGAATTCCTCTTTTTGCTTTGCTTGCACGTGCTTTTGCTTTTATTACTAAACTGCCATTCTTATTAAACTGCTGTCTTAATCCACGAGTCTTTTCACCTTCCTTCTATTTTTCTCCCCATCTCCCAGGAGAGGGGAGTGAGCAAAAGGTAGGGTGGGTGTTCAGCTGCTGGCCACGGTCAACCCACCACAAATTGTTTAGTGCGAACTGATATCTACGTTTCAGGAAGAGAGGCATTTTGCAAGACCAAAGCAGTATGTCATATTTTGTTTTTTCACAGTAGCACTTATCTCTGAGATTCTCTTAACTTGCAGTAGGAAATTAAAAGTAAATGCATTTCTTTACCATAACTATGCAGATCTTTGCTGATGATATCCAGAGCCACTCAGCCTGTGAAATCTCTATCCTTGGAGATACTCAGAATGCGACTGGACGTGGCCCTGAGCAACCTGACGTAGCTTTGAAGTTGGCCCTGTGTTGAGCAGGGCTTGGACCACATAAACTCCAGTGGTTGCTTGTTACCCAAATTATTCTAGGGTTCTATGACCTTGTAATCTTTGCTTCTTTCAAAGCAGAATTCTAAAAAGCCATTTTCAGCTTTCCAGCAGACTTGCAATGTGTTTAATACGTAGATAATTTTCATGATAAGCCAAGTTGCCTGCATTTAGGAGTTGGGCTACTTGCTCTTTCTTTCCCTGCCTTTTTTAGATTTTCTTTTTTGCCAATGATGCAGAAATTATTAATCAGGAGGAACAGAAATTAACACAGGTAAGTGGTTGAAAAGGTAGGCCTCAAAGCAAAAGCCTGCCGTAATTCTGAATTACTCTTCTCAGTTTGGAAAAAAACCCACAACCCACTAA
Organism: Pandion haliaetus; assembly: GCA_013401275.1. Classification (NCBI taxonomy): domain Eukaryota; kingdom Metazoa; phylum Chordata; class Aves; order Accipitriformes; family Pandionidae; genus Pandion; species Pandion haliaetus. The sequence continues at coordinate 40,563 of VYZV01007151.1, read as the reverse complement.
GCATTATTTTAATAAAATTTGAGCATTTATTACATGCACAGTTGTGCAAGCATGTGGACCTATTTTAGTTCTCTGAGGAATTCAGTGAAGCCAGAAGGCACTGAAGCCAAGAAGCACAACTTCTACTTGCAAAAAGATCTCCGTAACAGTCATCTAAGACACAGACAAAATATGTGACTTTTGGGGAGAGTTCTCTCTATTCAAGGCAGCCATATTACTGATGCGTGGGCTGAATTTGACTTACAAGACCTTTTCACCTTCTCCTCTGCCTGAGAGTGGGGAGACTGGAGACATACTTTCCACTGCACCTTGCACAGTCTACAGCTTAAGCCATCATCTCCATCATCTAAGCATGATTCCCACTGTTCAAAATGTAGGGCTGCCTTGATGTGATCACTGGTAGTGTCAGAATCATCTTTTTTGTATCACTGTATATTTTCAGAATATGCAGCACATGTATCAGCGTATCAGAGTACCAGTAATGTCTGCAACTTACCTGTCTATAATGGCACACATGTCAATGGTGACATTGGCAAAGCTTCCCAGCTGGCCTTGCTCCACTGCGTGCAAATCCACCAGCTGATCATCCACATGAATAAACTGCATGCATCCTTGAAATGAATGCTGAAATAGCGAGTGATCCGAGTCATTCATCTGTATAGGAAACCCTGTAGAGCAGCAGAATAAAGAGTATTATTAAATTCATATACTATTACTCAAGCCAGTATTTTTTCACAGGAAAAGACATGTTTTCTAGACAGGGGAAGAAAAAGGCAAGGTGGGAAGGAAATATTGTAGAGTTATTAGATTACATTGCAATATTATTGATTTAAGTAATTGGCAACTACCTGCAAGAAACAGTACAGATGATGATTCTTTCTTTTTTTTTTGTCTACAGGATGGAAGTCTTCTGCTACCCTTCTCCTCCCCCAGACCTCTACTGCTGTTTCTCATTACTTCTCTCTACATTCAAAGATTAAGGGAACAGGAAAAGACTTCATCTCCTTGCTATATTTTAAGAATCACATTCCCATTTCTCAGATTTTTCTGAGAAAAACATGTTCCATGTATTCCATGAAGTGAATTTCCAGTTCACCTTTCTCTAGAACGAGGCTTCACAGGCAATGAATACCTGTGCTGGAAACTTTCTGCAAACTTAAAACTATCCCTAAAATCTAATGTCCTGGCCCACTTCTGAGGAATCTGAGGACATTCTGTATTATTTCCATTTTTGCTCTGAATACATTCATTTGCCTGTCTTTCTGAAGGTGGTTTGGAAGAGATGAGAATGAATTAGTGTCTTGACTCAGGCTAAAAGGCAGGGAGACAGAGGATGTTTGCATGTAATTGTTTAACTGAATGCCCTTCAGAAGTGAATGTGTCAATTTACTTGAGAAAAATGTCCTCGATAAGACAGTGGAGAGCCTCATTCACTACTTATAAACCTTTAACAATGAACTCTCTGAAAAAACTTCCAAGAAAATAATTTAGACAGAATTTGTTTAAGATGACAGCAGAAAGGAAGAGAGGGGGGCTAACAACAGTTTAATGGTAAAGAAGGTAAAAAGTCTGGAAAATGCATAATGGTTTTTCAGATTTCAGCTGGGGAGATGACTAGCCACGCAGTTCTTGACTGACAAGGGTAAAAAAATCACACACATTTGTTTTGGTAGCTCAGACAGTTTATACAGCTCCCATTCCTTCTCCCACTTTCTTACCCAACTTCCCGATCCCCAATGCCTTACTACCTTCTTCAATAGCATGGAAACAACTATTTGTGGAGACAGAAGAATAACATAATCAAGCCAGTATTGTTTGAACAGCAGCAGGAAAAAGGAAAGAATGTCATTTTAAATTATGTTCCTGAATACAGTTTATCATGTGCCACACAAATAGTTGGACTGGCTAAAAGAGAGGGCAATGAATAGAGGGCAGGAACAAGCAGCTGGGGCTTGAGGACAGATCCTGCTTCATGTGGCACCTATTACTAAAAAAACCCAGATACACATAAGTCTTCCCCAAAATACAATTAAGACCCATTTAACCTGAAGGGCTTTTCCAGAACATTCATATATGATCAGTAGTGTTTTTTAAAATTTTCTAAAACAGGCTTGCCCATCAGCTAAAATTACTGCTGGTAGCTCCTAAATTTCCCTGACTCACTTCAGTAAGCACTCACTTCAGAGTTCACTGGTGGTGCCACAGAATTAATCAGTGATGTTATAGTAATTAAGCAGTGACCATGCTAACAGTTAGCTCTGACAGATATTTCAAGAAATTGGGCAAAGGTTTGTCTTGAGGTCGTATCACCTTTGGAGCAAAATTGTGACACTATCACAGGGAGCCATAAACTGCTATGAGAAAGATAAATAACTCCCTCACACTAATACACATCAGATGGAGAAGGAAAAACTCCTAGGGAACCCCCAATTGCCTAACTAGTGCATAATAACCTCATCAGACCAACTGTCTCCCACCAAAATTGTGCTAATCCTAGACTGTGGGAACTGTTATTTTGGATTGCCAGCAAAGTCAAGTTGTAGGGACAGGATTTATATTCTCTTCCCAGCATGTGCATTGGCTAGTGACTCATCTGATGAGAAGAGGATATGACTTTCAGAAACCTGCCTCCTACTTTTTTTTTAACTTGTTCTTTGTAGTGACTGATTAAACTGATTCATCTGAGGCTTTACAGACAACAGTACAGAGAGACAGAAAGTGCAAGTCAATTCTGTTTTGTTTGGTGGATGCAAGCACAATATTTGCACATTCCTATTAGGTGCTTTCTCCAATTAAATTTAAACAGCTCTCTGTTTGAGTATAATTGTCTGTTTTTCAAGCTGTCACTGAAACTACCCTATAACTCCTCCTCAGCAAGAACCCAAAACTAACACCAAGCACATGGTTGTTTAGATCCTCAGTGCATTAGCAGAGCTGTGCAGGAAACCTATGTATCATCTTCTGGTTCAAAGCACTTCCACAATTCCTTTGTTTTAAATATTAAAAACAAGGTTACCAACACTGAGGTAAACTCTTAGTAACATTCATGTAAACCCAGCAAAACCAAGGACATTATATGGATATATCTGAATATAATGAAAGATTACCCACCATTCTTCTAGCACTATCTGAAAAATAAGATCAAAACCTAGTGCCACAATTCACTCTTCACATCAAAAAGAGTATGAACCAAGTAACTAAGCCACAAATGTATGATTAGATTCAGCAATATATTCCAACAAATTACTACCAACATTTGATAGCATTTGAGAACTAAACACAGAGGCATTTCAGTACGTGATTCTCACCTTCACTGCATCTGAAGTATCAGTTCTTGACCTACACTATGCTAGCACACAGTTATTATTGGTCTCTGGGACATGTTCTCAGCTTTGCTACTGGCTGAACCTGCAAACAGGAAAGTAGCAGCTGGGTCCCGCAGCCTGGGCAGAGATCCCAGGTCCCTTGGTCCCCAGGCTGGTCTCCACTGGCTGGGGTAGGAAGGAGTCATGAGCTGGAGCGACTGGAGGGGGCAGCCACTCCTAACCTAACTACATGAATCAAGCTTTCCTCTATTACCCAGGAGAGTGGTGTACACTAAGCATTAGTCAGTTTGGGACTCTGAATTTTGCTATATCTATCAATGGATGAAGACTACAATTTGCTCACTTATATGTCTGTTTACCCGTCTTCCTGCTACTCCCTTTGCTGTTCCTAGTCATGTGAGGAACTGGAAGAGGTGGGGGTTTATGCACTTGTACAGCACTTTGCATAAAATGTCTGGGCGGCTGACTGGCTGTCAAGGCATTTCAGTCATGCTATACTATAACACATAGTTATGCAAAGAGATAATTTCCAAAAATAATTCACTATCCACAGGGAATGGAAGAATGGTCGTTTTTTTGACCCATATGCTTCTCACAAACCAGCCTTCTCCAACATCAATTTTTTTCTGCTTTAAAATTGTTGCCAGAGCTTAGGCAAACTCTTCAGAATGTAGTTAATAAGCATACTGTTACGTAAAGAGTTTAGCACATGCGAAAGCAACTAGATAAGCCTTGTGTGTAACACCTACATTGTTTTTTAACTATTAGGTATACAGTCTAATGCCCATTAATTTTGGTGGAACCTGGACATTTTAGATAATTCCAGTCCAAGTCATCTGAGGCAAAGCTTCTGCCTCAAATGTAAACCTGGAAATGACCTCGTACCTTGCAGTTGTTATTTCTATACGCATGACAATGCCTTCCCCTTCCAGATTACCATTACTGAGACATGATTCACTTCCTCATCCTTCCTACAGTGAATGAAATTTTAATTAAATTAAGTTCTATAGTCAAGGCTGACAGTATCGCTGTCACTAGAAAGGCTAAATAATGGATGAACAATTTGGACAGCACTGTATTGATCTTCTTGCTGACAAGAAAATATGTACATTTTCAAAATGCACATAAAATACAGTTTGGACAGTTTAAAACAATGTTCATGCTTATGATGACAAATGCACCTTAAAGTCAGGTAGACACCCTTGTCCTGTGATTTCTACATCTTTCTGACTTTTTCCATACAAGATCTGAATCTTATCATTTTAATTTTCACATTTTAAGCCCACAAATAGATGGATTATCCTGCAAAGGTCAGACGTGGATTGAATCTGAATTTTCTGGAGCTCAAGGAAATTTGTTTCCAGGACTTCTTTCTGACCTACCAAATAGGGAACAGCCAAAATTCTAGATCCAGCTCCTGATCTTAATTCAAACTTGCAAGAAAAATTAGAAAATCTATAGTTTTCATTCATGCTATTTTCAATGTTAGAAGTCACTTTAACATACTAAAATAAATACAATAAATAAATTATAATAGGTGTAATAAAATACCTATGAAATAAAAACAATACTTCTTTTCCAGTGCCAAGAGCTATCATGCCTCTCTTCCAGTCACTTGCATAAGGTTCTATCAACATTATAAGAAAGGAAATTGAAGGAAGAATACATTCAGGTTCGTGGTATAATTAGAGAAGAACAGAGTTAGAGCATGTCGTTAAACATCTGATGCACTACTTGTTTCTGAGATCTGACCTAAGAATGAAATACCATACTAGACTCTGAATATACAATTAGAGATTATTTTGTATCCCTATGTGAAACACTCAGATTTTCTTTGAAACGTAATGCAAATTCCATTGTGACAAGATGACAGTTTTTTCTCCACAGCTTGTGAAAACACCTCATCGTTACATTTTTAATTTTGCCTTTTATTTTATTTGTAAGTTAATGATAGGCTGATGGTTGTATACAGATGGTACTTGGTATTTTACTTCTTTAAATGAAAAAATACACCTCATTTAAAAAAAAAAGTAACTATCATCTTAGATATCTAACTGGTAGTCCATATTGTCTTCAACTAGTTGCATGGGTATCTGCAGAATCTAGTAATCAATACAAAAAGTGACTGATCTCAAGACTGACAGTGATTTTTATCTGCATGGTACTTCAAGTATACATCCTGGATCATTGCTATGCAGAATGAGAGGAAGGAAACAAAATTCTTTATTTGTTAGGGTAAATAGCAGCACAGTATCAATCAAGGGTCAAGTAATCTTCAGATTTTCTATACATATCATACAGAGTTAGATGTTATTCTGAACCCACAGAACAAAACTCAATTTCAGTGCATAGCAATGTACTTAGATTGAAGACACAGCTTGTGTTTCATATGTTAATAAACAGGAAAAGACACTAAAATAAAACCTCAGTACACCTACCTACCCAAATTCACTGTAGTATTTTTATGCTTGTTTCAGTCAGACCAGAATGGGGCCCTTAGTGTGAAGTGGAACACAGGCAGTAACTCTGGAAAACTAGAAGTTTCCTGCTCCAATAGCATGAAATGAACTAAAGTAAAGAAACTGCAGAAGGGATGAACAGCATGAGTTAAAATGGAGTATTTTTTTCATTTCACTGCATCTCTGTAAAGGTGCAGAAATGCTCAAAAAAGCACACACCTTCTAAGTATTTGAAGGAATCCAGGACCAGTACTGGAGGTTTCAACACAGTCATGCCTGTTAACTCCAGTCATAATTCTGTATTAGGGAATATGAGGACTATGGATGGGGTTTGCCAAGACATTTGGATCCCACATCTAGCAACTGTATGAACTGTTCTGAAAATAAACACTTCAGAGTCTCCCAGCTCAATGGAATGCAGAAAGGCAAACCAGAATGGGAACTATGATTTTTCTGTGTGTGCTTGCAGAGAAAGACACCAACTTCTTGAATGAGGCATTTTCTAATAAATTAATCTTTTTTTTTGCCTTCATTGTTTCAGGACATGGACCTGTTGGAGTGAGTCCATCAGAGGGCTGGAGCACCTCTCCTATGAAGACAGGCTGAGAGAGTTGGGGTTGTTCAGCCTCAAGAAGAGAAGGCTTGGGGGAGACCTTACAGCATTCTTCCAGTACCTAAAGGGGACCTACAGGAAAGCTGAAGAGGAACTTTTTACAAGGGTATGTAGTGATAGGACAAGGTATAATGGCTTTAAACTGAAAGAGGGTAGATTTAGAGTAGATGTAAGGAAGAAGTTCTTCACTGTGAGGGTGGTGAGGCACTGGAACAGGTTGACCAGAGAGGCTGTGGATTCTCCATCCCTGGAAGTGTTCAAGGCCAAGTTGGATGGGGCTTCGGGCAACCTGGTCTGGTGGAAGGTGTCCCTGCCCATGGCAGGGGGGTTGGGACTAGGTGATCTTTAAGGTCCCTTCCAACCCAAACCACTCTATGATTCTATGATTCTGTGATTTATAGAAACACAGAGGTTGATGTACTTCTAGTGCTCCTGGTGCACACACGTGCCAACCAGACAAAACAGGCCAGCATTAATGAAGTCTCTGGTGGACTTCGCAGAATCTTCTCTGTACATGTCATTCATATTATGATGAAAAAGTGTAACCAGATCTCATAAGACTTGGCTGCATTTTCTACTGGTGGTGTGACTCCTGATTTGTTTTGTCTCCTCTGGAAAACTGGTCTTCAGCCAGACTCTCTCCTCTAAAAATATTTTATCGCCAGCTGTCTGCTTATTAATTGAAGCCAGTTCTGGAAAATCATTTGAGATTTTTCACTCTCTGTATACTATCATTCCTTAACCCTCACTTGGATTTCCCTTCAGTGTATTGACACTGATTTGGTACCTACCAGTTCTCGATGGGATTGAATTCTTTAAAAAGTAGCTTCTAGGACCTCTCTACCTGAGGCATGAAGAATACCAATATAGTACTACAGTTCTCCTTTACCATGTGCCAGAGAAATTCTTCCTGGAGTACACCTGAGATATAGATGTAAAAATTCTAGGGTTATGTGACCTAGCCATAGATATAGCTTATGTATAGCGTAACAGGTTATCTGAACATGTAATTATACTGGTATTGTTTGTAAGTTGGTCATCAAGGAAAGAAACAGGCAGACAATGCAACAATCTAGGTAAGAAAAAGCCCAAAAGATACTCAGATGATAACAGCTGAGCAACTAGCTGTGAACAGACTATCTTCAAGCCACAAGGCAACTTGCACATATACTATTTTACAAGATATTAAATGGCTAGGATGACTGCCTAGAAAAAAGTAGAGGAAATACAGTTAACAAAGGCACTGAAAAAAGCAGAAACAGGTAGACTATCTTTAATAGCACACAGGTAAATTACCAACAGTAACCAAGGAAGGATAAGACTACAGTATAATCATCTCTTTTTACCAGCTTTGTTGATTCAGTGCTTCTCTTGCATTGCTGTGGACCTTCATGTGAACAACAGTGTACTTCCTTAGAAGAACTATTTTGAGACACTTTTCCCAATGGCTGGCCACAGAATTTGAAGGATTTAAATACATTTGGGCCTTCCAGTTAGTGTTGGAAAATAGCGGGGTTGTAACCCAGGCTTTCAGATTGCAAGGTGCTGGTACTAGTTCAGTTGTTTGAAATGAACTGCAATGGTGCCCTGAGGTATATCTCACCCTTAACTATAGCATCTTTCTCCTCTCCTTTTACTTTTCAATGCCAAAGGACAGGTACTCTTTTTTCCTTTTTTTTTCTTCTTCCCTGAGGTAATTACAAACACGGTCTCTCTCCTATTTTCAAAGTCATCTCCTGCAAAACATGTAGACCATGTCATTCCCAAATAGACAATTGTCTGGCAGATTGTACCCAAGCTCAGCTAGTAGGAAATACGCATATAGCCCACCTCTGTTCTTAGATCACATACCACCTGGACTATACTTTTAAAATATACTCCTACTGGGAGCAAATCTAACTAATTAAGCAGAACACAAGCATGATGGTCATTCACAGGGCATTATTTCAGTCTTAATAAATACCACAAGACATGTCCTAAATAACTACACTTTAATTGCTGCACTTCATACCCTAGTTCAGATAACACTGCAACAGAAAACAAATTATTCCTGACAATCTAAAAAAACTTCTAAATTCAGGAAAGAAACTACCTAGTAGTATTCTCAGATACAAATCTTCAAAGAAAAAAGACCTGTTGCAAACCAGGTGCAACAGTAGTCTGTCGAAAAGTTGCTGCTGCAGACTTAGCTTCCCTAAGAGCCATACTAGACATTACAAACCCAAGCATATACCCACAGACACTAAATATTCATAACGTGAACAATGTCTTGGTGGTGGAAGAGAACAAATATAATTATCACATGGACTGGTTTTACTGATTTTGTCCTTAGACAGGGAAAGATGAGATTGATGCCTCTGTGAAATATAATGACTTCTCCCCCTTTATGATTGTCTCTGAAGTTCTTCTGTACATTGGATAAATGGTTGCCCAGATATTTGAGAGCTAAAATAAAATATTCTTGTCTGCTGGGAAAAAGAGATTAAATATTACTGTCAGCGTTTGGTAGCATCTTAAAAGGAAGATCATAGGGGGGGAAAAAATCAGTAAAATAGTCTTAAAAATACACATAGATGCTAAAATTGATACTTGTCCAAATCACAACAGAAATAAATCAGGTATTATCTACTCAGTGCACAGATAATTTTCCATCTTTCATTTGACTCACTGTTCTACTTCCTTTGCATGGTGCGTGGCTCAATTGAGCATACTGTTGGTAATACAATCTTAGTATTTGTGTGGGCTCATAAAAAAAAAAAAAACAACCAAACAATAAACTGAATTCAGTATTTGGTATGATTGCATTCCAAGAGCATCAGAAATTTACTGATACAGGAAATATATGTTTCTTTTCACAAAATAATACCAAAACTGGATGCTCTTGCTATCTTGATGTTTAAAAAATGAACAGCAAGATTTAATTTATTTTCTTGCAAATAAATGTATTCCAAAGTCCTTATTTTGACATGAACTGATGTAAATGATTGGTAATTCATATTATAAAAGCAGCTTATTTTATGTTGAAATGAAAGCAGCAACTCTGGTTGATGGAAAGTGTGCCTTATATAAACAAAACAAGTGCACCACTGAGGAAAGTCCACTTTTTAAAGTGCTAGAGGTTGCTCTTTTTTTTTTTGCTTTTTCTTCAGAAACTGCTTGATTTTGCCAGTTGTTAAAAGACTTCCAATCCCTGCCTACTTCAGTGGGGTTTGAGAGTAGTCAGCCACTTAAGACATAAATGAAGAATCCTCAGGAAAAGTACAATAAAAAGACAAACAAGTACTTTAAAATAAAAGAGAAAATTTTAGATACGTTTTAATCTTTTACTTAGAAACTGGCAGTGATTAAAATAAAAAGGGACAATGAGATTGTAATAAAGTTAATATAAATAACACAATGAAATTGGACACAAATGAAAAAAATAATACATTGTCTGAAAAACAGTTCACTTATGAAGCATTTAAGCACAGTTTTATGCTCTGGTGGTTCTTCATACAAAGGCAATATTGTTTCCTGGCAGAGGAACAGTTAAACAAATTAATAAAACATTTTGGGTATCATCTGACAAATTAAAAACATTAAAACTGTATTCTGCTGTTTTTAAATGAAGGTTTTACTACATTTATAAGTGAGTTCCCATGAAAAAAGAAATGTGCTGAAACCCTAAAATATGAAATCAGCAAGAAGTCTGTTTGTTTTGAAATAAACTCAAAAGCTGTCCTGATCTTCCTGTTTAGACAAAATTCTCCTTCAAATAACTGGAAGCAAGAGCAATAGAAGCAGGTTTGAATCATCACTTTCTGACATGGAGAGAAGCAGTAAGAAAGATCATTATTACCAGTCTTGGCTAATTTAAGTCAATCTAATACTTTACTGTAATTTCTATCTTATTTTATTGGATATGATATAAAATACAGAAAGTCATATAATGATCAAATTGCAGCAAATCTGTACATTACACTACCCATATAATACATGCTATTCATAGGCTTTCTATTTCATAACAAAGAGAATAAATGTACACTAGATTTTCAAAGTTACTGCTACTCTACTTCTACCGAAAATCCCTCATGAAGATCAAAAATGTCTAGAGACTGCTGGAGATAATTACACTTAGGGAGATATAGGCAGCGTAAAATACTCAATTGCTATTTACTGCCTTTAAGAGATGTACAGTGTGAAGATTACACTGTTGGCATTAATTGTGTAATCTTATTTGCTGCTCCTACATGAATTTATTTTGTACTTTCATGTACCGCAAAGTTCTGGCTACAATATCATTAAGGTGAATTGACTTCCACCAAAAATAGTAGTATAGAAGTCACTGGACCAGTTCAGCTACAGATTCATATGATTTACTTCCACCAACTTCCACCTAAGAGATACTTATTTTAATCAGCAATTTTTTTTCAGTCCAGTTAACAAAGGTACCAAAATGAAAGCACTTAGTGTTGAGTGGCTATCCACCCAAGCAAAATCACTCTGAGCTACAGTTTGTATGACCACAATACCTCACTTTGTGGTAAAGTGCACCAGTTCAGAACTGAGTTTTGGTTTAGGTACCTTAAACACACTATTCTAGTTTCATGCCATTGACTGCCTATTCTCCAGTATTCCCTATTTTCTTACTTGTCTCCTACTACCCTGTATCAACTATAACCACAAAGAGTACCAACCGCCCCAGAGATTTACCAAGAAAACAGAATTATCTCTTGGTTGCAAACACTTTGTTGGAGCTTTGCTGCTAATAAATGTTTCCATATATTTAAAAATTGAAAAGGGATCTGTTTTGAAGTGCATTCAAATACTCACGCATCTTAAATGTCTACTCTGAAACTTCTGTTAGCAGTAACTTCCAGGTTTTGAACACCTTAAATCTATTTTTCAGACTTCTAAAACTACCTTAAGCATATTAATCATTGGTGATAAGGATATCACCATATAGATGGTTTCTATAGGTCAAAATTAAGGATACCCACTAAATATGCCAGGTGGATTTATAAAGATCAACATTGTTGCTCTTTAATAGGCAAACTAAAAAAATAAATAATTGGATATTTAAAGAGTTATCTTAACAATTTTCATATTTTGCAAAGCTTAGATTTTCCTTGACTAATCACATTTTTGTTCTTAAATTCACATAAAATTATATTATCTGAGTGTCGTGGTTTAACCTCAGCCAGCAACGAAGCACCATGCAGCCGCTCACTTCCCCCCCCCCCCCCCCCCCCCCCCCGGGGCGGGGGGGGGAACCAACAGGAAAAAGGAA
>VYZV01007151.1:9196-28891 GCA_013401275.1 Pandion haliaetus | reverse complement strand
CCCCCCCCCCCCCCCCCCCCCCCCGCCCCCCCAGTGGGATGGGGGAGAAAATCAGAAGGGAAAAGGTAAAACTTGTGGGTTGAGATAAGAATGTTAATGATAACACTACTAAAATGACAATAGTAATAATAAAAGGATTGGAATATAGAAGTGATGCACAATGCAATTGCTCACCACCCGCTGACTGACACTCTGTTAGTCCCCGATTGCCCACACCTCCACTCCCCCCAGTTTATATATGTCACATGGTATGGAATATTCCTTTGGCCAGTTTGGGTCAGCTGTCCTGGCTGTGTCCCCTCCCAACTTCTTGTCCCCCTCCAGCCTTCTTGCTGGCTGGGCATCAGAAGCTGAAAAATCCTTGGCTTTAGTCTAAACACTACTGAGCAACAACTGAAAACATCAGTGCATTACCAACATTCTTCTCATACCTAACTGAAAAACATAGCACTATAGCAGCTACTAGAAAAAAAATTAACTCTATCCCAGCTGAAACCAGGACACTGAGCAATGAAATTAAGTACATTAAATTCTGTAGGGCTTAATGGAAACCCTATAAACAATCACTAAATTCATAGTAAAGGCTGTCCTTACACTTATTAGAATCTTATGCAAAAAAGACATAGTAATTAATTTTAAAATCTTAGCATTACAAACTATAGAACTGATTAACAAATTTTTACCTATTCTCTTACATTTTCCATTTATAATAACTGTAAAGACGTGTGGTGGGTTGACCCTGGCTGGGCGCCAGGTGCCCATCAAAGCCATTCTATCACTCCCCGCCTCAGATGGACAGGGGAGAGAAAATACAACAGAAGGCTCCCAGGTTGAGATAAGGACAGGGACAGATAACTCAACCAATTACCGTCACGGGCAAAACAGACTTGACTTGGGGAAAATTAACTTAATTTATTGCCAATCAACCAAAGTAGGGTAATGAGAAATAAAACAAAATCTCAAAACACCTTTCCTCCACCCCTCCCTTCTTCCCAGGCACAGCTTCACTCCTGGATTCTCTACCTACCCCCTCCCAGCAGGGCAGGGGGATGGGGAATGGGGGTTACAGTCAGTTCATCACACGTTGTTTCTGCTGTCCTTCCTCTTCAGGGGGAGGACCCCTCACACGCTCCCCTGCTCCAGCGTGGGGTCACTCCCATGGGAGACAGTCCTCCATGAACTTCTCCAATGTGGGTCCTTCCCACGGGCTGCAGTTCTTCACAGACTGCTCCAGCATGGGTCCCCTGCAGGGTCACAAGTTCTGCCAGAAAACCTGCTCCAGCATGCGCTCCTCTCTCCACAGATCTGCAGGTCCTGCCAGGAGCCTGCTCCAGCACAGGCTTCCCACGGGGTCACAGCCTCCTTCGGGCATCCACCTGCTCTGGCATGGGGTCCTCCACGGGCTGCAGGTGGATATCTGCTCCACCGTTGACCTCCATGGGCTGCAGGGGGACAGCCTGCCTCACCATGGTCTTCCCCACGGCCTGCAAGGGAATCTCTGCTCTGGCGCCTGGAGCACCTCCTCCCCCTCCTTCTTCACCGACCTTGGGGTCTGCAGGGTTGTTTCTCTTACATGTTCTCACTCTGGCTGCTGCTTCTGTCTCCCGACAAATTTTTTTCCCTTCTTAAATCCGTTATCCCAGAGGCGCTACCACTATCGCTGACTGGCTTGCCCTTGGCCGGCGGTGGGTCCACCTTAGAGCCGGCTGGTATTGGCTCTATCAGACATATGGGGAAGCTTCTAGCAGCTTCTCATCAGAAGCCACACCTGTAAATCCCCCCCTACCAAAACTTTGCCACACAAACCCAATAAACATGTCACTCACAAAATGTACCATGGTACTTTTTTTATCAGTGGTATTTTTTATTATGTATCAGATGAAGACAAGATGAAAGAAAGGCAGGAGAAAGAGGCAAAATCATATGGTCATTCTGAGACTTTAAAAGTAAACATAGCAATGTGATTAGTAGTCCCTCGACTTTTAAATAGATTAGCTATATTGTTTGCTTGTATTATGAGATATTTATAAATAACTGTTCGAATTACCTACCCATTTGGGCAAACTGGATAGTTTAATATAGTGTTATGCATCTTTAACTCAGTGGTAGAACAGAATTTTGAATCTGTTTTTTCAGGTGGTCATGATTTAAACAATATTTAGCGTTCTTATTTCTATTTAGAAACACAAATACAGAAATAGATCACCAGTAGGTTGTCTTTCCAAATTTAGGAAGAAATAACAAAGAATCTCTACAATGTAAATACACACATTGTCTCCTTTCTGAATCTGAGCTAATTTATCTGCAGCACATAATTTGTATCTGCAGTTCAAGTGAAAAGTTAGCAACCCTTAACACTGTTTTAAGTGGAAAGCAATCATATAGCAGTCCATATTCAAGCTATATTAATATTAGAAAAAAATCCATATAATAAATCAAAATGAACTCTCGTCAACAATAACAAGATCCATTTTTCCGTAATTTTTTAAAGCTATTGTGAGCATAAAACATTTCACTAAATGTAAACAACCAACAGTCTATTTGTCTCTTACTCCTGACTTGAATGTTAGAAATGATCACCATTTTGTTATCTTTTTTTACACTTGCTGCTCCCTCTCAAAAGAAACTGATCTTTAACCTTATACAATAAGAAAATTAAATAAAAGAGTTCCAGCTGTTGGGTTATGGTGCATTTCTACTTTTCCAGCTCATTCAACCTTCACCCTATTACAAGTGTGCTCACTCGAAACAAGGTATGTGGATAGTAGAAAACTTGAAGCAGAAAGATCAATCTCCTGGTTTTTTTAATAAAAGAAAAAAAAAAAAACCCAAGCAATCTCTTTTCAAAGAAACTGAATGAAACTTTAAACTGAAACCACAAAATAATCCCTTAAGCAGCATAACCCTTAACATTTTTTCTTCCTCCTAGTATTAATATCAAGTCCAATGGAGCCACGGAGCTATCTTAAACACCATGGTTGTCTATTCAAAAGCACAGCAGGCATAGCAGCAAAGGCCTCATATTGTATTGACTCAACATAAAGTCAATGGGAGTTTTTTTGAATAACAAGTTACAAGACTTAACCGTGACAAATTGCATTAGGCTCATTAAAAGTTCTCTTTAAAGTGCTTTAAGGTGCATGACAGCATATAGTTTGACTGACATCCGATGAAAATATGCTATTTGTTAAAAGAGCTGTGCCTATTTCCTTGAAAGAAAGATTATTTTTTGTTTTCTTGGAAGTATACACTGGAAAGTACACAGTGAAAATAATATTATTGACATGCCACATGCAAGATGGATTTCCTCCTACTGTAATGCTGAATGATTCCTACCAAAATGACTGAAGCAATCGAGTGTGTTGAGGAAAGCTATGTAAAGAGTAATAGAGGTGGCCAAACATAAAAGAAATCTTAGCTTTCAAATTTTGGTTTGTTGTTTCATGTAATATTTATACTCCTCAAGGTGCAAAATAATTATAGAAATTACGATGGATGAATTTTAAAAGATTTATTTTCAACAGGAGCTCAACTAAAATCTTTAAGAGGTGTCAGGCGGTTACCTTCCATTGGTATTGACACTGGCTTCTTTCGTGATGCCTCAGAGTGTAAAAATAAAGACCAAAATTACAGTCACTTATGAAAAATCAAATTATTATAAAATCAGAAAATAATTTCATTTAGAAGGGTCCTCTGGAGATGATCTGATCCACGGTGCTCTTCAGAGGAGGTCAAATTAGGGCAGGTTGTGTAGGGATGTGTCCAGTCCAGTTCATTGTCTCCAAGGATGGAGATTTAAGAACGTCGCCGGACAAACTATTCCAGTGTTTGACCACCCTTAGACCTGACAAATATGCCCTTGTATGTAATCAGAATTTCCCATGTTGCAACTTGTGTCTGTTGCCTTTTGTCTTCTCATCATACACTTTCTAGAAGAGTCTGGATCCATCTTCTCTACACCCTCCCAGAATGCAGCTGTAGACAGCAAGAAAATCTCCCTTCAGCCTTCTCTTCTGGAGGCTAAACAAACCCAGTTCTCTCAGCCAGCCTCTCGTCATACATCATGAGCTTGAGGCCCTTAAGTCTTTCTCACTCTCTGCTTGACTTGCTCCAGTATGTCATTGTCTTTCTTGTACTGGGGGGCCCAACACAGTGTGCTCTAGATGTGGCCTCGCCAGTGCTGATGGAGGGGAAGAATCACTGCAGTCTGCTGACTCTGCTCTTGCTGATGCAGATCAGTATGCCAGTGGCTGCCTTTGCCACAGGGGTACAATTACTGCTTATGTTCAACTCGTCTCTTGGGACCCAAGGTCCTTTTCTGTGCAACTCTTTTCTATCCAGTTGATGATCAGACTGGACTGATGTACTGGATTATTCAGTCCCTGGTGCAGGACTTTGAGTTTGTCTTTGCTGTACAGGATGAGGTCTCGTCAGCTCATTTCTCCAGCATGTTGAGCTCCAGGTGAATAGCAGGCTGAAGTTCCAGCATACCAACCACTTCCCCTAGTTTGTTATCATCCACAAATTGCTGAGGGTGCACTCCATCCTATTACCCAGGTTGTTTATAAAAACACCAAACAGCATCAGCCTCAGCATCAGGCCCTGAAGAACACCACTAATAACTGGTCAACACTTAGAGTTTGTGCTGTTGACCACCACCATTTGAGCCTGGTGTCCAGTCAATTTTCCTCCACCTTGTAGTTCATCTGTCCAGTCCATATTTCACCAATTTGCTATAAAGATACTATGCAGGCTGTGTTGAAGGCCTTTCTAAGATCAAGGTATACAACATTCACTGTTCTCACTGTTCTCTCATCCATGGAGCCAATCATAGAGGGCAATCTCAGGTATCTCCCAAAATTACCGTAACATTTTAAAGGTCACTGACAGCAACCTTGCAATGAGATTGGCTGCTTCTATCAGCATTTTTGGATCCAGCCCACCTGATGCCACAGACTTCTCTACATCTGATTTGTATGTATGGTCCCTAATCTGGTCTTTTTCTGATGTGGGCTTTACTTAACTCTGCCACTCATTGCAGGGGCCTCGTAGGCCTGAAAGCAAACTTTACCAAAAATGGCCAAAGCAAGGAAAGCACAAAGTATCTCAGTATCTTCTCCATTCCCTCTATCCCAATGAGCAGTGGGACTACATTTTTCTTAATGTCCATTTGATGCTGATATACTTCCTGAAGCCTCTCTTGCTGCCTGTCATATCCCTGACTAGCTTCAACTACAGCTGAGCTTTGGCTTTCCCAGTTCCAACACTGCATGCTTGGGCAATGACTCTGTATTCCTCTTGGGCAGCCCATCCCTGCTTCTGCCTGGTGTGTTGTTTCCTTTCCGCCTTTGAACTCAGTCAGGTGTTCCCTTCTTCCTATAGCTATGATAGTTTCATTTAAACAATATAAATTATTGAGATAGATCTGTTAAAATATACAAAAAGCCCAGAGTTTTCTTTCACTTTGACTACATGGATGGTGTTAAATTCCAGACATATACACACACACTCTCTAGTGTCTATTGGGTAAGAAAAGTAAAATCGATTATAATGTAAATTGTCCTAATGTCCACTTCATTCATATTATGTTCTTTGTGGCCTGTTAGAGTGAGACTTTAGGGTATTTTTGATAAGTGCCAAATGTTAAAAACATTTTTCTATATAGTTTTTTTAACTACAGAGTTGAAACTCTGAACAGCATAATGTATTGGTAGTTAAAAGGAGTATGGAATGCACCTGAGGGAAGAGGCTGAGAAAGGAAGGGATAAAAGAAGACAGGAAAATTATATCTAACCTCTGTGTCTCCTACCTCTTCTGTTGCTCTTTGTCTCTCAATCACAAAACCAAAGTATTGAGCCAATGAGGAAAAGAGGCAACAACTTAGCTGAGGACATGCTCTGCAGACACTGTTACTCAGCTGGCAAAACAGGGATGCCTTTCTCCAGTCCTTTTCTTTTCCTCTCTGCTGTGGTGAGCCAAGCTACACAAACTAAAGCTCCGTGGCAGTTTGTCATGGTTTAAGCCCAGCCAGCTTAGAACTAAGCACCACCACACAGCCACTTGTTCACGACCCCCTACCCCCCACCCCGGCCCCGCAGTGCAATGGGGGAAAGAATCAAAAAAAAGTAAAAGTTGTAGATAAAGACAGTTCAATAGGACAGAAAGGAAGAAAATAATAATGATAATAACGATGATGATAATAATAAAAGCAATAATAATACAACTGGAATATACAAAACAGATGATGCACAATGCAATTGCTCGCTGCCCACTGACGGATGCCCAGTTAGCTCCTGAGCAGCAATCCACCCCTGCCAACTCCCTCCAGTTTATATACTGGTCATGATATCACATGGTGTGGAATATTCCTTTGGCCAGTTTCGGTCAGCTGCCCTGGCTGTGTCCCCTCCCAATTTCTTGTGCCCCTCCAGCCTTCTTGCTGGCTGGGCATGAGAAGCTGAAAAATCTTTGGCTTAGTATGAACACTACTTAGCAACAACTAAAAACACCAGTATGTTACCAAGACTATTCTCATACTAAATCCAAAACATAACACTGTACCAGCTACTAGGAAGAAAATTAACTCTATCCCAGCCAAAACCAGGACACAGCTTTAAAACCTTGTGCAGGACTACACTTCCATTTTCTGGGGTGAACAGATTTCCTGGCTACAGAGAAGAGAATGGATTCCCTTGGTAGATCTTTGTTGAAATTGAAGAAGAAGATGCAAGAACTGTGGATGATACTTTTCTTCTTGTCTATGAAATACATTTTTCTTGTCTATGAAAGGCATTTTCAGGAAGCTCTGCAAAAAGATGAGGGATTCAACTCTAGCTGAACTCTGCTAAAAGGCAGAGTACAGGATTTAGGGGAGAGTTATGTTGTGCAAGACCAGGGTGACTTTGCTGTAATTTGGAACACAGGGGTTTTTTTGTAGGGGAGATAATGGAAAGAAAGCCCATACAGGTTATTACAGAGAAGCTGGAATTGGAAAGTTTTGGATAAGCCAACAAATGAATGTCTATGGAAGAGAAGAGGGATCAAAATATTTTGGGAACCAATTAAACTAAAAACAAATTAAACAGCTGAGAACCAAGAGGCTATTAAGAATCACTAACTTGTTCACTGACTGAGCACACCCATCTGATTCACAATTTTTTATCTTAGTGAAATAACATTTAAAGATTTGCTTGGTTTTGAAAAGAGACTAAGATAAACACAATTATTTTCTCTGATTATAGCTTGGAGCTTCTGCATTTGTTTAAAGCGAAAGACCAGCTTTCTTTATTTTGTATCTAAAGTGATTAAAATGGCAAATACGTGTAATCAAGCAAGCACAAAGGAAAAGAAAATATGACATTTAGCACCTCTTGGTAAACTAATAGTCTCAGAGAATCTAAACTACTCCACTGACTTCATATAGGGTTTCATATGGCTAAAATCATGGATGTCACTGAAAAAAGAGGAACGTTTTTACATTTCAGTTTAAGCCCACAAGTCCTTATTTAAGAAAGCACATAAGCACATATGTAAGTCCATGTATGCAGAATTTCAGTATAAAAGGCTTATTCTCTCAAATTGTTTATCTTCCTGTCTTGTAGGTAGGATTGTCTTGATAATACAGCTTAAAATAGCACAGTGCACAAGGAGACCAGCTGCTACATCCTATCTGACCTTATTATCAGCAAATTTCATCTACCTTGAGAGGATAGTAAGTAGTGAAGTCCTCATCGCACATGTGATTGAAAGCTAGCCTTAAACATAATGACTCAAACAATACTTAAACTAATTATCCAGATGGGTTGCAAATTACTTTGTATATAATTTCTAGGTTCTGTCAGATCACATAACCCGAGTTGTAATTTTTTTTTGCCTCTTTTCTTCCTTTTTCTTTTTTCCATTAGGTATTTTGTAAGACATGCTAGGAGAATTTAAAATGCTAGTGAAAATTTGTAAATTTACCATCTTCAGTGTTCCTCAGAAATAAACAAGAGGCTTTCTTTTATTACAGTCAGAGATCAGTGTGAAATAGATTTATTAGGCCAAAAACCATATAGCACTGCTACGTACAGAAACACATATTTGCATTTTACTCTTCATTTTCTCATAATCAGAAATCAATGTGCTTGCACACAGTACCAGTCCCAGTCAGGTTCTATTTCTATATGTCTACATATAGTATACTTAGTTCCTGTGTTGGTGATCTGCAGAAGTCAACACTCAAAAAGCTGTGATTTGTGGATAAGAATGCGTGGGGTACATTTTGTAAGCAGGAATATTTTGGCAAATTTTGTTGTTCATTGTAATGTTTATAAAGGGAAAGAATGAATTAAAGTCCAGTTCTGATCTGGGAGACAAACAATGGACTATTTATATTCAATTTGTTGTATGCACAACAGGAGTAAAACTGAGAGAAAAAGTGAAAGGCAGAAAGCAGGACGTCGCTAGCGTCAAGCAAGTGTATATACAGCAATCATTAGCAAGATCATAATTCTCCAAGTTTGACTGGACAGTGCATCTGAGGAAAATACATCTTGGCGAGAAACCTCATTTGCCAATCATTAATGTTTAACATTGAATTCTAAGGACACTAACGCACAAGGAAGAGATGTTAGTAGAGCCCTATTTTTAAGACAACAAGGACAGAGAAAGGCAGAAATTGATAGCATGTACAAGAATAGAAAGTCAGAAATTTCTTGATCTGGACTCCAGCTAAGAATGATCATATTATACTGTCTGAATGACTTTGTCTTCTGTAATCCAGATAACCATTACAGACATCTGAACTCTTTTAGAAGAGCCAACTTACCTTATAAGAAAAAAAAGCAGTTAATTCCTTTTTAAAAACTTAGGCTTACATTCAGAATTAACTTATGTGCCTCCACTTAAGCCATGAAGACAGTGAAGCCTTCTGTGACTTACAGGCTAGGCATGAGAGTCTAATAAAGCACTTCAACGCAAAGGTCTTGCCAGGACCTATCTGAATGAGGGCACTCGGAGGCTACATAAGAACGGAAATCTTGCACAGAAGGCTTACACGCATGCATATATATGCATATACAAGAGAGAATCCACACTGAAAAAATCCAGTTACTGTCATGGATCTTTCAAATATCCATTGTTACAGTCATGTAAAAATGGGTGTTGATAATTGGAAAATGGAAAATACATACACAATTATATCAGTGCCAAACTTCAGGAAAGAGGAGCGAGCTTTGTCAGTATGCATTTTTATGAGTCATGTCAACCAAATTGATCTGATTGGCAAGGATAAAAAGCAGCTACTTATATAATTTTGAAAGACATTGAAGTCTATCAAATAAGGCATTACAGAGAAAATACTGGATGGCAATAATCCCAAATAAAAATCAAATTTAATTATCAGAACAATAAACACAATGATATAGATGGAGATGTACTACCTGCTCATTTCTAAGACCACCACAGCTATCAAAGCTAACACTGATGACTTATAAGCAGCATTTGTTACATAACTACATCACCACATCCTTAACTCACATTGTCATGAGTTAAGAAGAAGTCACATCATTCAGTTCTGTCACTTAATTCGCAAACAAGAGATAAGCAAATATTCTGATACACACAAGCCAAGGAACACTTGGCTGGAGAGTGAAAGGTATATTCTCCACAGACAGCAGAAAGCACATTATAAGAATTGTTTAGCTGCTGCTCAAGAGAAGAAAAACTCTGGAAAATAATATAATAGTTTGAAAACCAGAAACTTGAAGTCATCTACCTTGATTTATAAATGAAATTTTAATCACGTGTTCTGACAAACTTATGTAACTATAGCAAAAAAACAAAAACATGACTACAATATTGCCTTGTCATAGAACATTAAAATCAGAATTGTATTTATATGAGCATTACACCTTTTAGAGACAAATGAGCAGACAGAGATGTTCCCTATGTATTTTTCCAACTCTAGCGCCTTCACAAATATTTGCAAGGCAGCAAAGCTATGAGCAATGTATACCTTGAAACTAATCAATACAATTCTTGAATACAGCTTCCTAGGCCAACACTGTCTCCCAGAATACTGTTCATATCCCACTTTTCAACAAGGGCAGCTTTTTTAAGTTCAGTACAACAGATGTACACCTATTACACATTTACACATATTTATTTTGTCCCCTCCCCCTTACATCCTCTATTTTCAGTAATCTAAGTAGATTAGGAAGAGAGAATATTTTTTAATTATTCATGGAGGAAAACTCAGGAATTACTTAGCAAATCAAATAGGGGAAAGGGATTTATAATGTTTTAAAATGGAGTTTGATAAAATTAATGGGAGAAATCATATGGCAGTTTAAGGTCATTTTCAAGTTATAAATCAAAGCTGTGGTACCTTTGGTGTGTAAATTGTTGATATTCCTAAGAGGAATTGAAAAAAATGGATTGCTCTCTGTTCATCATGTTTGTACCATATTTATATTGTACTAATACAGTGCTTCAGGGCTTCTGTTGGTTACTGGAAAGGGCAAATACAGGTTTGGACTTTTTTTTAAAAATCCTTGATGTATCAGTAGACTTTCAATGTATTTTCACCCTTCTGTGAAGCACTGAATTGGCACAGCAAGATTGAATCTGACACAAGGCCAGTGCTCCCAGAGGTTTTAAATTCTTGAATGACTCCCTTTGACCTGCTCATTTAGCATGCTCATCTAACTGGAATGGCAGATATCTCTGGAGTGGCTTAAGGTAAGATCCTCTGTGGGTAAGATCCATTCACCAGGAAGTGTGGGAAATTTCAAATGTAACAGCAGCCTCTGCAGGATTAGGCCATTGTTGCTGCCTCATGAGCTCTCCAATTCTTTTCCTGTGGTTACTAATAATCAGAGTTTTTTAATTTGCCCTGTGATCAAAAGTCAGGCTTAGG
The DNA here is from genome assembly GCA_013401275.1 of Pandion haliaetus. NCBI lineage: Eukaryota > Metazoa > Chordata > Aves > Accipitriformes > Pandionidae > Pandion > Pandion haliaetus. The sequence continues at coordinate 17,991 of VYZV01007151.1, read as the reverse complement.
GTACTGGGAATCTTCTGGTGGTAAATGAGTGTACGCAGAGAAAATGGTCCAAAAACTCTTGGGTTAAATATCTACCTCATGGAGATAAGGGAACCAGAAGACAACAACTCTTCAGCCCTATGTTTCTAAGACATATCTGAGATACAGTATCTGAAAGTGCAGAGAATATTTAATAACGAATATACCTTTTAATAACTCATATTTTTCCTTCCATTCAAAATCCCAGTATCTAGACCACAAAGGCTCAAATTCAAGATTCTGTGCAGAGATAACATACCTTAATTTTTTTTACACAAGTAGCAAAGCATGAGGAAGTTTTTAAAGATGGGTTTTAACACTGCAGTTGTGTCTTGGCAACTTAAAAAACCTACACAAATTTACTTAAGATTTTTGCTGATGCTAGGTTACAAAAAATTAACAGATATTTCCCCTTTCTTCTCTGCCATTCCATTAGTAGTTCTTTGATAGAACAAAAATTGAAAGAACATGCAAAAAGTCTTATTTTAAATATATTGCCATAATTAAGGCTGATTACTTCTATTTCCAAATAGCTACAGATGTTTTTCTAATTAGCACTGGGAATTTTACACTGGCACTGACTCTGCTGTCTTTCCCTACAGGAAATTGTGCACCTCTGTCCATTAACTTGAGTAAAGAATGTCAACAGGATAACATGCACAACCAATGTGTTAGCCACATTTCTAGATTGCTCTTTGTATTGGGTGTATTCCCTCAGGGGTCTACGCTGCTAGTACTGTAAAATTATATTGAAAATGCCATAAAGCACGCAGACTTCTGACTTGACACCAGTACTGAATTTCAACACTGTATACTTAAAATGCCATTTAAAATATTGTCTAATGATTAGGTCCAGGGGAGGGAAAACTGTCACAACATGAACAGTTAATTAAAATTATTACTCTGATTATATGAAAAATTATAGTATTACTCTCAGGAGAAATAATATGCCCTGCTTTATCTGGGTTGTATCAAGTATACTTGACATGTTGAGCAGTACTTTAAGTTATTTCAATTTATTTCACAGGACAGTGTTAGCATGTTTGCTGACTGGCCCCTGCAAAACCCTACCACTCTCCATGGAAACGTCTGTTTGAATATTGGATCTATGCCTGTCTCCTTAGGCTGGTAGGTCTTGATACTTCTGGTATCTGGGATATCTGTTGGCAAGCATGGATATTAAGATTAAAGCAACAAATATGACCTTTCACATGTTTTTCCCTCAACATTTCCATAACCTAATTAAAAAGGCAAAGTTGTGTTCTGGCATTTTCTGCATACCCTCTGGCATATTTTACTGTCAAGGTGTGTACATATCTGCAACTAAGGGTATGTACACATGCGCACTGGATAGGAAATGCATCCCTAGCTCATTTGGTGTTTAATTACTTGCCCACTATTGCCCTAATTTATGGAACTCTGTCTTCTTAGAACCAATTTCCACAGCTCTTATCTGCTTTAGACATTCTGCTGAAAGGTTATCTTTCAAGCTCTGTTTTTAAGAATTCATAGTGATTAATCATGTTTACATATTTGCATGAAGAGTACTGTATCAAGGCAAATGACTGATCTGTAAAGAGGAAAAGAAAAGCATACCAACATTGCACCTTCAGCTACTGTTAATTGGCCCAGTCCATTAACTTCAGTAGAGGAATGTCAATTTACAGTGCTGAGAACTTGCTTCTTTCTTCTGTAAGTTAAAAAATTTCATCTTAGGTTGACTTCTGCTGGTAGTTTACACTGAACTGTGAAGAACTTGATATGGTAATAAGGACTATTCCCTTATGTACTTTGGTAATGTCAATAGTAAGTAAGGTAAGAATTGAAGTTAATAAGTATTTTAGAACAAGGTTGCTTCTCAGATTTAAAATGCAAGGCTTTATTACAGACAATTTGGTAGGGATTTACCCTATGCAAAGAGATACATGTAATTTTTGTTTTCAGTTGAGCTACTCTGTCCTGAGACTCATGTTAAAATTGGAAGCAGGAAGATTAAAAGTAGGCAGCTTTGATCTGAATGCATTTGATACTGTCTTATTAAATCTGGCAGAATTTGAACTTTAGAAGTGACTCTAGTTGTCCGGAAACACAGCTGTTTGGTTGACATCGTGCTACAAGTGAAATTCTCCTGCATATAAATGAATAGCCCTGACTCGTGATTAGGCCCTGAGCACATGAGAAATTAATCTCCAAAGTATCATACTCTCTTATTAAGCCATGCATAACCTGTTACTATATCCAGGTGATCTGCAAAGACTCTGCATATAACACAAAAGAACAAGAAATAAAACCTTTTCCCTACTACTGTGGATTTCCACTACTCAGATATACATGATTTTCTCCCATTTCCACTATCATGTATTTGTTCACCATTCTTTGAAGTCTATACTCTCCTTTACGTATATTTAATCTACCTCCCTTTTTGCAAATTCCCCTCTGCCAGTTTTCACTCCATTTCTTGCCACAATCTTCCCTTCTGCCCATCTGTATCTTTCTTCTGTTTCTCTTTCAAACAGCTCTTTTCCATGACTCACTGATATCGTTCCCTTCTGTTCATTACTTCCCACGTTCTCCAACTTTTTTTTGAATTTTCATATTCCTGTACAAACATAAAAATAACCATATGGTCTCCAAGAGTGACCAGAAGTAGATTCTCAGGAAGAAACGTATGAACACAGAAAGCATAGGGTGATACATTCCCTGGTGTACTCTCTCCAGAATTTCTGTAGCGTGAAATAAAGGGACATCTTGAGCCAGTTTCCACACCTTACTTGTACTTAATAGCTGTTGATGGACTTCTGTTCTATGAAGTGACATAACTGCTCTTTGAAGCCAGTTACACTGTTCTCATCTGCAACAGTGTTTTGCATGTGAATATACTTGCATTCATTTTAAGTATGCTATTAATGCTTGGATTGTGAGAAACAATGAATAGTCATTTCCTATGCACATTTTCCATGCCATTAACGACTGCAAACCCAGATCACATCCCTCCTCATCCAAAAGCAAGACAAGGAGCCTTTTCTGTTCTTAATCTCTTATCATACAGAAGTTTTGATGAGTTTTGTCACCCTTCCCATAAGCCTCTTCTACTCTCTGAGATGAGCTGACTACATCAAAATGTGTACAACATTCAAAAGGTGACAGGACATCACTGATTTATATAATGGTATTAGCTCCTAGTTTTATTCCTTGTCAGCTGTCGTGATTTAAGCCCAGATAGCAACAAACCACCACGAGGCCACTCGCTCACTCCTCCCCAATGGTGGGACAGGAAGGAGAAAATACAAAGAAAAGCTCATGGATTGAGACAAGGACAGGGAGGGATCACGTACCAATTATGGTCATGGGCAAAAACCAGACTCAACTTGGGGGACAAAACAAAATCAATTTAGTTTACTAGAAATCAAATCAAAACAGGATAATGAGTATACAACCAAATCTCAAATCACCTTCCCCCACCCCTCCCTCCTTCCCAGGCTCAGCTCCACTCCTGGTTCTCTCTCCCTCCTCCCTGCCAGCAGCACAGGGGAACAGGGGATGGGGGCTGGGGCTCAGTTCATCACACCTTGTCTCTGCTGCTCCTTCCTCCTCAGGGGGAAGACTCCTCACTCGTCCCCTGCTCCACCGTGGGGTCCCTCCCACAGGAGACAGTCCTTCACCAACTTCTCCAGTGTTGGGTCCTTTCCATGGGCTGCAGTCCTTCAGGCACAGACTGCTTCAGTGTGGGCTTTCCCATGGAGTCACGGCTATCTTCGGGTGCATCTGACTGCTCCGGTATGGGGTCGTCCACAGGCTGCAGGTGGGAATCTGCTCCCCCGCTCACCTCCATGGGCTGCAGGGGGACAGACTGCCGTCTCACCACAGGCAGAGGCATCCCCTCCTTCCCCTCCTTCTTCACTGACCTTAGTGTCTGCATAGGTGTTTCTCTCACATCCCACCCCCCTCTCCGCTACAGGTTCCCCTTCTTAAATATGTTATCGCAGACACGCTACCACTGTTGCTGATGGGCTCAGCCTTGGCCAGAGATGGGTCCGACTTGGAGCCAAGGAAGCTTCTGGCAGCTTCTTACAGGAACCACCCCCCACACACACCCTAATACATCAGCTCAGTTTCTTGAAGAACCTGTGATGAAGAACTTAGTCTAAAGCTTTTTTTGAAATTCAGATATATCATCTGGACTGCTGTTTATCCATATGCTTACTGACTGCTATGAACAGCTGTGAGCCCCTCTGCAAGAACCATGCAGGTTCTTTCTTTCCATGAATAAATTATTTCTATACTTAATCAGATTTTTACTAATTTGCCTCCACTTCAGAAATCAGATTTAGTCTCAGATCTTTCCTGTTATCCTTTATAAAGTGTTGACACTTTTCCCAGCTTCTATACTTCTAGAACATGGACTGACATGAGAGGTAAGTAATCAGTTAATAGTTGCTTATTTTTCATATTTGACTGCCTTTAGAACTGTCTGGTGAATGCTATCTGGTCTTGGCAAGGTTTCTTCATCTAGGTACTCGAAGTGTCCCTTCACTGCAGTAACTAGGTATCCCTGGGTCTCTCAGTTCCTACTTGTTTCAACATAACCCTTCTGGTTGATGCATATCCACACTTCCATCTTCTTGCGTGTTGTCTGACAGTTTCTAGTATGAAATCTGAATTCTGCTAGCCCAGCTGCTAAGTCTCCTGAGTCCCAGGTATCCCCAGGCCAGAGATGCATCAGAATACATGAAAGTTTCTTATCTTTCCAATATTAATTTATTCTCTTTGATTATAAAAAAAGACACTCTCTCATTCCTGTACTATAAAAATACCCCAGAAGACAAATATTTATCCAGTTTTCAATGTACCATTCAAAAGAAATTCTGTAAAATAATGTTTGTTTGAGTTTTATGTTTGAAATACTGTTAGACTTTTTTTAATCAGAAAACCTTTCAGTAGACAAAATGGGTGATGGACAAAATAGCAATGTCATAGTTCAGTACTTTTCACTTTAATTCTGGGTTCAAGCATGAGAGGGGAAAAAAAGAAAGACACAGGTAAATAAAACCTAATGTGAATAATAAGACATGGTTTACTAAGGACCTACATTAGTTTTTTATTAAGTAGACAAGTATTTTCTGTTATGCAAGCATTTAGATCTTTCAAAAAGTACCTCCAAACATCTACAATTTCCTTTTAATCTCACTCAAACTTCCATCCAATAAAAGTTTCTTGGGCGTCTACTATGCATCTATAAGGTGAAATGAAAAATCAAGAGCTCATTTTAGGGTTCAGTTCTTTTTCTGCACTGGAGATGACAGACTCAGATCTTTAAAACAGAGCAGGGAACCAGTTTTCTTTAATTTCCTTTAGTGCTGTAGGTGCTCATGATACAATCACTGTAGAAGCAGAAGTAAACAAATAGCCCCCACTGAAATCCTGATAGATAAATAGAACAAAAAAATCAAACAACCAAAACCAATTCTCTATCATCTTGAACTTTTTTGGGGTGGAAAAGTGCTAATTACAGAATTACCACTGAAAGTGTTAATCAAACACTTCTTTCCCCCAAATAATGATAATTTCAAATTGCTGCTTTAAGTCTATTTTATTTATATTTTGAACCATTAGAGCTTATATCTTTAGAAGTTTCTCTGTCAGTCAACAGGACTCAAAACCAAGAAAAGCCAAGTGTCTAAAGACTCACAGTTATATACTGAACAATGGGGAAAAAGGAGAGGAATATCAGTGCAAGACTCCCCTCAGGGTCAGCTGCTTGTGACTCTGCCAGCCAGTTACTGTATTGTATGAAATGTTGTCTTTTGACCTGCAGGAAAGAGCTGCACATTTGACGGAGAATGAGGGGGCAAACAACCTATCGGGAATTGATCTGTGTGCAGTTCAGGAGAGAAAGAGAGAGAACGAAGAAAGAATACAATGTTTCTTTTAAATATGAAGAGAGGAAAAAACCAATTACAAGCTCCAGTGAATGCCAAGATAACTGTTCAGTCACAGTGCAAGAATGCATGCTCTGTGCCATGTGATCCATGTGCATTACTGCTGAACGTCACAACTACCATTTTGAACTGAAAGTAGAAGAGAGACCCAAAGAGTGGCTGAAGATCTGGAGTTATCAAAACTCACATGGTCAAGGATATCAATCTAGAAACCTTAACAATTGTACTTATTTTTTAAAAGTGAGGTCACTTCAAATGGAAATTGTCAACAACTGACACTTTAGACATGACTACATTACTACTATTTTCCCATATTTCACTTTGATATAGTTGTCATTAATGCCTGTTCTCATTAAATGAAGGGTCTTTAATGAAAGATCTTCCTGGAAATAGCTTCAGGTCTGCTTCCCTAATACTAAAGAAACATTTAGATTTTACTTCAAATCCATAGCAATTTATTTCACAGCCAGGTAAGAATGGAAACATAGTTCAATTATCATAACATTATTGGAAATCTTTCATATTTCACTTTTTATTTAACTACGGGATCATTGCCTTTCAAATTTGCATATTTTATACAAGGTATGCATATTGTATTTTAAACAGTATGTGTTCAAGTTTGCTTCCAGTGAGCAAAGCAAAGAGGCTTTGATATTCATACTGCTTCAGTAGGAACAAAATGAGTGTGGTTTCTATTTTCAGTTCCAGCTTACTGTGTAGATTTGTGTTGACCCTGAATCATACATTAGCAGGTACCTGAAGGTAGAGGCCTCTTTCCAGGGTAGACATCTCAAATATCGACTGGCTTACATTTTATTCAATTATTTTAACAGCTTATAAAAAAGTTTTATAAAGTGAGAACAGGTAAAAGATAAACTGAGTCCATCACTCACAGTGACTAAGAAGTAAGTGTGACTAAGACTAACTGTAAGAAGCATGCAGGTTTAATAGTTACGTTAAATGTACTTTGCAAGCCTTTGATTTTGGAGGGCAGTTTACCAATGCAGGTGTCTGCCAGGTCAGTCCAAGAATGGAAATCATTTTCAGACCAGCTGACATAGCTTAGCAGCACCATACACACAAAACTCCTAAGCTTAAGACTCACTGTGCTTTCTGTGACCTTGAAATGTAGGCAAATTCTCTTAAATGCATTTAGACAGAGTTCCAAAGGAGGACAAATTGCAGGAATCATTATTACTGGCAAGTTTGACCTTGATGGCATGAGAAAGCAGTGGCAGGGAAAGAAAACTAAAAAATATCCAGTGGCATTGTGCTTAACAAGAGGCCGGACCAATCGCTTCAACTGACTGCTTATGCAACAGTCCGAGCTACCACCTTATCTTTTATAAACATACACTTCCCTGCCATTATTCTTGAATACAATAATAGACCAGGAGCCGGGGAGGTTTTTCTGAATACTATCTAATTGATTCTGTAATGGTTTCTTCACAAGTTCTATGCCTTTGAAAATTGAAAATCTGCACGGGAATGTTTCTTGCTTTAGAAACAGAGGAGGGAATTGCTCTTGCAATGACCAAACTGAGCCACTCATTTATGAGAATTATTTCATTTTCAAGTAAATTAAATGCAAAATCTAGGGATGTTATTCCGAATATGCAGTTTTCAGTGCAGTCTTTAAATTATCTCACCAACAAAGATTTGCACAGAAGCCAAAGCCTGAAGTCCTTTATTAGGCAAGGATTTTACTGACTCCAAGGATTTAAGAAACAGGTTGCTAGAAGTTTAATATCAACAATACCTTTCTGGAAGGAAAGTGTGGGTTAATTTGGGAGCGCTCTAAGGAGAGTGCAGTCGGACTGCTCACGGATCACTATTTGCATTTCACTCTCATTACAGTATTCATTCTGCAGTATCAGTATAGGAAAAGGCCACAAAATAAGACAAGCAGTGAGAAATGCAATAGCAGCATTTCCTGTGTTTGAAACCAGGGCTTACGCTGGGCTTTAGATCTGTCATACTATATAAATAAACTAGTAATCCTACAAGTGATTTAACTTTCAATTTGGCTCTGCTGTGAACAGGGAGGACTGGAGCACATGACCTCTGAAGGCCCCTTCCAACCAAATTATTCTATGATTTTAAGCATGAATTGAACTTAATAATGCAAGTTTGGGATTTAGAATGCCTGAGAAGATGCATTTTCAGCAGATTTAAGCTAGCATAGTCCAGTGATGAAAGGGTGCAATCAGTAATGACAAACAGCAAAGTGAAACCTGGAGTAGAACAGTTCGCAATGGAAGAAATACTGAATATTAGAATCTATTGCAAATTATTAAGACACTGTAAATACAAACATTTGCATGCTATTATTTCTGTCTCCTTTGAGGAACGCTACCTACTGAAATGCTTCTCATTATAAAAGCCTACATATACTATCTTATGCTTATTTATTTATTATTTTTCAATAAAGAGTGCTCAGCTTTCGCCTTTGCTCTTTCTGGAAAGCTGCAAACGTCAGTTCCTTGATTCTGCCACTGTTAGTTATCATGAATAAGGCCTCACTGCTCATCAATTCTCCAGTTTCACTAGTTAATGGCGTACAACTAGGTGCGACTTCTGTGAGCAAGTCCTCAGAATATGTTCCTTTTTATAAAATTCTTAGGTCCAAACTCCAGATTACTTCAGTGACAGCAATGTTGACAGAAGGATAGGAAGTTTTAACTGCCTCCCTTGTCTTTGCAGAAGAAATATACCATTGAAAGCCGAGCTTTAAAATTAATAATGAGATTCTGACTGCATCAAGCATAAGTGTGAAAAACTAGAAAAAATATTTCAACCACTTAGCACCTTATTTTCATCTTTGATCACATTCATCAA
>VYZV01007150.1:126464-140032 GCA_013401275.1 Pandion haliaetus | reverse complement strand
TTTCTTCTTGGAGAGATTAATAGACGAAAGAAAACAAAAGTGGAATTTTTAGTCAAATTGTCTTGGAAGAAAGAACCTTAAGAAGCTGACTGACATTCTGAAATTTTACTGGAAATTCGTTTGTGTAAAGTTGTTGTATTAAAGATGCGTTAATGGTTTTGTTTTGTCTTGCTGGACGTATTCTACTGTGGAGTGAAATGCAGAAAGATCAGGTTTTGTTGTAGGAGTTAATAGGAGTTTCAAAGCTGATCATACTGTGATAAGATCTGTTCAGTCTTAACAATGGAGTGGTCACTGCTGTTCATAATAAAGCATTAAATATACTGAAATGGGGCTGTCAGAACAGTTTCTTCTAGAGATTTGTTCTTTTTAGAGACTTAAAACTTAAGAAAGGACATATTTCAGAAAACTAATCTGATAAATTACACCATTTGGATGAGGGTTATTTCTGATACAACTTCAGTGACTTAAAGGGCTGGATTTAGTCTTTTATGACAATTGACTCCCTTGGGTAAGCTTCATTTCTTTACCCGCTATACATCTTGGACCGATCTGACCTGATAGCAAAAGACACATGATGTTGTTGAAAATGAAATACTGCCTTGGGGCAGAAGGATAAACTGTGTGGCCTCCCGAGGTCCTCCCAGCAATACTTTCTATAATTCTATTAGATTAAGTGGGAAAAGAAGTAGTGTGGAAAGCACGAAACAGGCTAAGTCATAAACTAGCAATTAAACTGGGAGCAGGGCTGGGCTACAGCAGAAAACGTACAATCTATCCCAATTAAGAGCTGTATCTCAAGAGAAACCAGGAGCCTGACGCAGGTGCTGACAGCAGGGAAAACACTGCATTTCTGTTCTGTAGGCAGCAACTGCTTTCTACTGGTGCTTACACAGATCCATGGGGGTCCACACCCTGCTCAAGACTCTGCTCTGCTTTTAATAATTACTGTATCTATGATGTTCAGGTGGCAACTGCTTGCAGTTGTTGTCTTATCTGCCTGTATAAAGCCAGCAGCGTGATGGCAGATTATCTGCTACTAGCAGGAAGACATTCCTACTCCCGACACCTGCCTGATGGGACCCCTCTGTCCCCATGCATTCTCAGTCCTTCTTTTCCTGTCTCTCATGTGCTTCTTGATGGAGAATAGCCGCCTCTGCTTGTTCTGAGCAAGTAATTTTTCTGTCTTGCAGATGGTACTCCATGGAAGCTAGAGCTAAGGGGCTTCTAGGACCTTCTGCAGCAGAAGTGGAGTCTGAGCAGGAGCTCTTCATGGACCATGTTGGCCCCTGCAACGTCTCTCTTAGCCTAAGGGCACATCATCTCTGCTTCTTGCATCCTATTTCCTCCTCCTGCTGTCATCTTGCCTTGAGAACAATGTCTTCTGTGCCAGTTGCCCTTGGCTCTGTTGACCCAGAACAACAATGCTTGGGGGAGGGAGAAAGAAGAGCTACTCAATCTCAAGTCTTTTCAAGGCTCTTCAGCTGTTGTGACTCCCTGTCGAAGTCACCTGAGAGGTGGGGTTGTTGCTCAGTCTAGAATGTAATTTCCTGGCAGGAGACCCCCAGCTGAGTCCTGGCAGCCTCAGCTTGCCTCTTCAGAGCTTGCCGCAGTGTAACTTTCACAGATGCCGGCTGTTCTCATTCTGACTTGGAGTTTTGGTGGTTTTTTTTCACTCCTTGGGGGTCTTTCTCTCATTCTTCTGTCACAGCTTCACATATTTCCTCCCCTAGAGCTGTTTGTCAAGAGAAGCCTGGAATTGCTCTCTTTCCTGGTCTCTGAGATCAAATCCAAATCTGGCAATGTTTAAAAGGGAAATGTGACAGACCCTACATGTCAAGCTGGGGTCAGGGATGGGGTCAGTTTGATGAGTTTCCCTCCAGCCAGATATGCATCAATTGGAGAAATGTGGAGCCTGTAATCTTTTTGCACAAGTCCTGGAAAAATACACAATATGAGGACTTTGAGTTAGGGACTGTGAGCAGAGTGGGTATATCAGCAGAACTGATCAGCTGCTGTGTCCCAAACAGGGCAAATGCAGGAACAGTAGGGGAATAGGAATATGTAGGAAAGAGTGGGGTTTATATCCCTTCTCGAAGAGCCCAAAGGATTTGCTGAGGTGGAGTGGGAGGGTGGGAATTAGTGGTGGGAAGGCATAAGGCTTTTCCTGGCTTGTAGAATGATGTATTGAAATAAAGTGGGAGGAAAAGTAATTTTTGCATGAGCCATTGAGGGAAAATGAGGATACAGGGTAGAGCTGGATGACACTGCAGGTGGGAGGGCAGGTGGTAAGAATAAATAACTGAACAGAGATTTTTCAGGGCCAGGGGCTTGGGGCCAAGGTCAGTTTGGGGAATTCAGAGCCATGATGAGTAAGGTCAATGGTAGCCAACAGTTTTGGTTCAAGATGTCGGGCCTGCATCAGAACAAGGGTGGGTTAAGGTCTGCTTGACAGGGTTGATGCTGGGATTTGGTAGGGCAATTGCGGCAATCCAGAATGCTAAACCTAGGAGTAGTGCGGGGAGATAAGAACAGCAAGCTGTGATGCTGTGAGGAGCAGTGGCTGGAGTCAGCATATCCAGGTGGGACCAGAAAAAATAGAGTAGGTGAGCTAAGGACGCTATCGGACTATCAGTGTGGAAGAGTGTGAAGAGGTGTTGGAAATTCAGATTGAGTACAGTTCTTCCGAGGGGATTTCTGAGTGGAGGGAAATAGACGCCTACAATTGTTACCCACACATCTTCCTATCATTTAAAACACAAATTAGTTCCAGCACTGTCTCTATTTTCTTTTGCCAGAAGGTTGCTTAAACCTTTTTTTCTTTTTTTTTTTTTTTCCTGGGGGGGGGAACAACAACACATAAACTTATGCCTAATTGTGCTGCAGCATCCTGAATACATTATGTTCATCTGCTCACCTGACCAAGCAGAATTGTCCACTGCAACTTGAGCATTGACATCTCACAACAAAAACTTCATCATAAGTTCATACAGTGGAAGACATCCCCAGAAAGTCGATATTTAACCTCAAAAAAACAGAAAAATGCAATGTGTGTGAGGTCAATGTAAAGCAGATAGAAATCACTCTGTTCATGAATAAAATTACCTACAATAAAAAATGCCTTCAGCTCTGCATGGGAGGAATGTCTTTTCTGTGTTGGTTTCCTTTCTCTGCTTTTGCTAATTTATTTTGATTCCTGTGAAGCATCACTTTCTCTTAGTCTAACAGTTGTGCATAGTCATTGTGTGCTATTTCTAGGACTTTGTGATGTTGGGTGGCTTCAGTTTGGGGACTGTGAAACTCAAGTTTTGGAATTGAGGTTGCACTTGGAGCATCAGGCATAAAATCAGCTTGTAAGGACGGCAGAACAGAGTGTCTAGGAAAGACGTCTTACAGGGTTAAGATGATGCTTTTCAGTGCTGTTGTCAGCAGAGAGAGATTAGGCTGCAAGGAATGTGAAAACGTTAGATGGGGAGGAACGCTGGTGGGTTTGGAAATGGGTAACAACTGTGGGTTTCTTGTAACTGAGGTAAATGCAGAGGAAAGGATGCTGAAAGTCTCTGGATGCAGATGGCTAGGGAGGTAGGGGAGGTAAAGGAGCATTCTTGGACAATGTCACGAAACTGGGTAAGGGCAGGAGGACTGTTCTGGTACAAGCAAAAGCAGAGTTATGCAGACTGTTCTGTAGTTTCTGCACCTACTGAGACCTGGGGATATTTCTCTTAAGTGGACTAAGTCATTGCTCTGGACAGCCCTCCCAGCTAAGACTGCCATTTGGGTGGCTTTCCCTCTTCACCAAGACAGAAGTGATCACTGGATGCCATCTCGGTCCACAACCACTTTGATACCCGATTCCTCTACGCTGTCCGTGTCTCTTGCCTTTTTCCTCCTGTCTCTGTGCTCAGGGGTCTTGTAATGATACGTCCTCACAATTCTGCTACACTTCCCATGCTAACAGCCCTCCCCATTACCTTAAGGCTGCTTAGATCCCCCCATGTACTTTTCTGTCTGGGGTTATAAGCTGCTATTAGAAAAAAAAAAAATGGTCTTTCTATCCACTACCACCCTCTCCTACCCCTCTTCTCCCCATCTGGTACTGGGGTAGAGCTTGTGCCTTGTTCAGCTGGCTAGTTCTGACACGAAACTGGACTGGTATAGGAGCAAGAGAGCAGTGCCCATGTTGGATGTGTGTCTCTGCACGGGTGAGGGGCAGCCGAGGCAGGCACCCTTTCCTCCTTTTATCAGACTGCACTTATTTATTATACCATCTGTTTTCTCAGTGCCGGAGATGATGCTGGGGATATGTGACTTGGGGCACTCAGGCAGAAACTGGCCTGCACAAGGCCAGCCATGTGTTTGCCTCCTAGCAATGCAGCGGTCAGCAGCAAATTCTTTGCTGCCGCCTCCTCTCAGTATGGGAGCGAGCAAGCATGGGTCTGGGTGTGTAGGAGACACAAAGAGATGAAGTATGTGAAGCGGGGCGGGGGGGAGAAGTGGAGAGAGGTGGACTGGGGTACATGTGCATCAGCTGGAGAGAACTGTGGGAAGGGGGAAGGAAAGACAGATGGGCAGAGCGGGGGAGAAGGAAAGAGGAATGGATTGTTGAGAGGGAAAGACAGAAGAGCTGGGTGGGAGGAGACAAAGACATGGACTGGCTGGGGGACAGCGAGAGAAAGGCCGTGAAGGAAGGAAAGACAGGCAGATTTGGCAGGTGTGTGGTGTGGAAGTAGGTGGATAGTCTGTGGGAGAGCGGTGTGTGGCAGCTAGGTAGTACAGTAATGGGTAAGTGGATAACTACAGAGATGGAGATAAAGAGGGGGGGAGGTACGTTTATATAGGCCTGTGTAAGAGAGAGCTGAATGAATGACAATGAGGAAGAGGAGCCATAAGGAAAGAGAGAGATAAAGCAGAGGAACAAAAGAGCAAGGCTAGAGGTGAACCATGGGGAAAAGAGAGGCATGGGAAGGCAAGGCAGCCCTTGGAGTGCAAACAAGAACTGGGATCAGGCAGAGGGGAGGAAGGGGATTGACGAAGGGGATTCATACGAGAAGAAGGGAGACTAACAGCACTTGTGTTTGGGGGTGAGGTTTTTTTACTGGGACCTGAGAGAGGATGCAGGGCAGAGATCAGAGTGCAAATTCCCCAGTACTAAACGGAAGCATGTGGATGTGTGCAGGGCTCACTGCCAGTGCACAGAGAGACCCAGTGGACCAGGGAGTGTAAATGCCACTGTGCTAGTGCAGACTGCTTCCTGCCTGCTGAACTGCAATGTGTACCTGAGCGTTTGCAACCTGTGGACTGCCTATTTCCAGTGTACCTGCTTGACGACTAGGAGCTGTTTAAGATGGCAGCTCAGGTATTCATTTATCCTTTTCTTCCCCCCTCTCTTGCCCTTTTCCTCAGTGTACTCTCAGTGGAAAAGGAGACGTGAAGAAGCAGTGTCCAAATTCACAGGCAGCTTAATTCTTCCACCTTGTGTCTCAGACACCACCTTGATTTGCTGCCTGGCTCGACCTCCCCCTCTTCCCTTTGACCATTTCTTTTCTCTCCTGTTCTTTCCTCTGCCTTTTTTCATCTTCTTCCTTTTCTCTTCCTTCAACTTTCTATCATTTTAAATTTTTATTCTTCCCTGTAACTCCATCCCCCTTTCTCTGTTGTGTTCTAGACTCCTAGTTTACATGCCTTCCCTTGTCATTGCAGCTTATCCCTTCTGGTTGCCCTGTTTCTTTTCTTCTGCTCCTTTTTATCTCTCCTCAATTCCTCCATCTCCTTCTGTCTGTGCCTGTCTGCCTGCTTTCTCTCACTCACTGTCTGTCTCTCTTGAACTGGGTTGTGAATTCTGTTGGCATCAGAGCGGGACAAACTGTAAAACCGAGGTTCCCGGAGGGCCAGGTTGTGATCATTTTATTTTTACAATGTCCTTGGATGTGTAAAGGTGTTTGTTTGAGGGGGAGGAGCAGTGCATGTGTTCCATGTGGGAGAAGAGAGAGGAGTGCAGGCCAGAACGAATGAAGCTTATAACTAATATAGGTCAGTTGCAGAGAAGAGTCCCAATGGTCTGTGATATAGAGAAGTGCTTTGTAGCTTCAGACTGGCTACTGGCAAGATGGCAACTGAATAGTTTTATCTAACAGATACAAGCAGCCTGGAAAAGTGTCCTGTCAAAGAACGCAGTAGCGGCGATCATGGCAGGAGGACCAGCTCTGCACGGGGGACTGCTCATCTCCCAGCCACCCCCTTAAACCAGGGAACAACAGGCCTGAGATTCCATTTTTCTGCTCTGAGCTGTCTTCTCCCGTGCATGTTCCTGTGTCCCTGATAGGGAGGGGGGAGCATGGCTGAGATGCGCTTGCCCGTGCCTCCTGCCAGACTTACTGTGTCAAAACAGACAACAACAGAGCAAACAAATTAGAGAAGCTCAAAGGAGAACCATAGCCCCACACCCTTGGAGGATGGGCTGGAGTGTTTGGCCAGTCGGTGACCCACAGAGCCAGCAGAAAGGCATCATCAAGGTCCTGAGCTTGGGCTGATGGAGCTGCATGAGCCAAGGGCACTGCTGGGAACTGCTTTTCTCCTCAGTCGACTCCTCACTTCCCATGATTTGCCATCGTATGAGTAAACTCTGCTTTCAGACCGTTCCCAGAAATTTTCACAAGTGGTCAGTAGCTGCAATGAATGACTGAAGGTGGGCAATCCTGATTTGGCCTTGGGACTTCTGATTTAATTTCTATTAAGAATTTTGTTGCTATATGAGGTCAAAGTCAATCTGCTAAGATGACATTAAGACTTCAAAACAGACATCCAGATTTTCAGAGGTATTGGAGCCTCCAAGTCGCTGCAAAACCAATGTGAGATGCTGACTGCCTAGCACAACTGAAAATCAGGACAGTTCTTCGATGTCTAAACATGGAGTTAGAAGCCTAAATAGACGTATGTGTGTTGCTTTCTTTTTAAAATAGGCCTCTATTCCCAAGGCAGAGAATATCACCTCTCTACAATTTCTATCCATGGTATACTCTTCTGTGCACCACCATAATGCTTCAGTCTAGCATCTGACTGCCTTAATCTCATGTGTTTAACCTGCCTCCTCTATAGGAACTCACATTGGGGATCCTAAACTCTTACAATGGTAATGTAAAACCAAATCCTAGGAATTCATACAATAGCTTTGTAGACACAACACATCAGTTGGCTTTCTCTGAAACAGTGTCTAAAGTACAAGTACAGCACATGGGATGCCTCCCTGACTATGTGGGACTACAGAAAGAAACTCTTCTCACATTAAAATTGGTAGCCTGTTACTGACATCAGTGGGACCTGGTAATTTTGAATTTTCTAGGATTGCCCACTCACTGAACTCCTGAATAGGTGTTGGGATACATGCTTCTCTTGATTTGTCCTGCTGAAAAGTCAGACGGACTAAATAACCTATGCCAGAGACTAACCATTTATCTTGTTTTTCTTAGGGTGTTCCTTCAAGAGTCTCTTTTAACCCTGATTTATTACTGAGCACCAGAGAAATTAGAAGTTCAATATTCCTCCCCCGATACCCTAAACTATCTGACAGAAGAAGAGCTAGGGATGTCCTAAAGAAGACAAAAGTGTGTATCGCTGGCTTGCGGAAGGGTTACCTGCATCAGTACCAGCAGACCTAGGAGAGCAAGTCTGCCCATACAGGGAGCCCCAGGGATGCCTCTGTGGCTGCTGGGGACCAGATGGCAAAAGTTCATGTTTGAGCTGGATTGTGGCTTTAAATGGTGATAGTGAATAGGTGAGGCTGCACAGGATCCTCTTCTCTGTCCCCATCTGTGCCCTTTACACTGGAAGAAAGCCTGGTATCACGGAATGTTGATCAATATCAACACGAACCATCCTCACTGTAGGCCTCACCTTTCCCTCAGCATTTATCATTGTGCTGATGCTACCAGGAAGATTCCGAAAACCTTCAGTTCAGAAAAAAAAAGGCCTTTCTCTTTCTTACCTTATTCTTTCCTCACAGGAGTTTCATAAAGCAGTTTGTCAAGAAATGATGACTTTTATAACTCTCGGATTCTGAAGTTGACCAGGAGGTACCATCCCTTCCATAAGAGGCAGATCAGGAGTGAGAGTCTATTCTAGTTAGAGTCAGTGGATGGATGGACAAAGGCTTTGTTGGGAGCAGGACAGTTATTTGTGCCCATATTTCATGCACAATGGGCAGTGAGACCTGTTGCTTCTCTGATCCATTCTGGAGACCCTTTCCCTGTGCCCTGACCCTAGAGCAGATTCTGATTACAAAACCTGTGCCATAAACTTTTCACCAACTTTTTGTTTCCTGGAATATGCTTCCAGGGTTGGATGTATGTGGATGTCAGTGGGAACTATCTGTGCCTGGTTTTGGATATGAATGGGAGGAAAAAAGAGGATTTCCATGAAGGATCTGGGGATACAGCAAAGGAGAAGGAGTGGCTGTATGCTTGTGAATAAGCGGGTCTCAGATTGGATTCCTATGGTGTATGGTTTATGCAGGGGTAAGGGTATGTAGAGGCGTGTATTTCTTTATATACAGGATGGTCCAGCAGGAAGGTAGCCTGGGATTATAGATCAAGTGTAGAAAAATGTGTGCTCTGGAGTGGAAAAGTATGAGGGACAGGATCTGAGTTGGGGGGGATAGTGTCTTTAGTTTAACATAGTTACGCAAATACATGCAGATAGACTTGCTGGTGGGAGGGGGAATGTTCTCACAACTTATTTTCTCTGCTAGTCTTACTCAGTATGTTTTAGGTATATGTATGCATATATCCTCACTGAGGATACTTTACCAAATACTGGAATTCCAGCTAGAGTGACTTGGTAGCAGCCTGCTCTCTGTAAGAGCNTTTTTTTTTTTTTTTTTTTCTATTCCTATTGATTGGGAGGCTGCTGTACATACAAACTTCAGCACAGCATGGAAAGAGAAAGGGAGGCAAAACAGTTCACATCCCAGCAATTCATCATGGCGGAAAATTCATCCTAGGAATCCCAGTCTTCTCCCACTATCTCTTTCAAGTAAAGAAGGAAGCCTTTCCCTTTTTGAAGAAATAAACCTACGGGGCTCATGAGATGACACTTTTTTTTCCAGCCATCTTCAAGTACCAAACATTTCAAAGGTTATCATTCAATGGAAGAAAAGGTTGCATGAGAAAAAGGAGTCTTGCATGGAAAGGAAAGGAGTTCTGCCTTCAAGACTCAGTTTGGAGCAGATTTCTTGGGTATCCATGGGTACCCAACTCATTTCTAGCAGCCCCCAGATCCCACTAAAATCAATGCAAATACTTTTGCTTTGGTGGGCTTTGCGATTTTGTTCTGAATTTTTCAGTGCCTCAGTGCCTCCGCAAACTAATGAACATGTTACTTTGTAAAAGTGTTATGAGGCTAAATGAATTGTTTGCACAACATTTAGCTTGGAAGAGGATATAGGTCAGAAACTGAGGGAGTTATGTATTGCAGCCTTATAACCTCACACTTGGTCCCTGCCAGAGTTCCACTCCTGTCTAACACAGAATTTTATGCACTCCCAGGGCAGCACGAGCACCACTTTTGCATGGAAATCTACTCATTTTAATTGTTAGACCTCTGTGCCTGTATCTCCCTTCTTCTTTCTTCCTTTCTAGTCACAGTGTTACACTAGAGATGACTCTCCTGTAGTATTTGAATATTTGATGTTTAAACTGTCTTTTATGGTGATCCTCAAGTTATATGAACCTGAAGATAAGAAAAGAGGACCACTGAGGCTTTTTCCATCTGTATTTATCTCCCCTATCTCTATCTTATCTCCATCTCCATCTCCATCTCCATCTCCATCTCTATCTCTATCTCTGTCATCCCCACCTGCGATTTCCTGGCAAAACCACAAATCTTCTTTCCTTAGTTTGCTAGTTTGTTGTATTGGTCTAAGAAAACCACCAGCATGCAGATATGATGTAGATAATGTTTCTTAAGTGCTTTGGGACCCTCAGCTTTGGGTACCGGTGGTGACTTCTCTGATCACCCCCTCTGCTTGTCTGTGCGTAGATATGTGACTTTTTTCAGCTTTCTCCAGTGAAATCTCTTAAATTTTAATTCTCTTTCTGCATCATATCTCACTTCTATCTTCTCTGCCCCATTGGCTTCCAGTTCTATAATCATCACCCTAACCCAAATTTATTTTTCCTAACATCTCCTCTGCTGGTGCATCTGTCTATTAACACCTCTGCTCTGCCTGCGAATACAGCTGCATCAACTCTGTCTCTTTTACATCTCATTACACCAGCTTCTTCTGAGCTGGCCTCCCCAGGAAGAAGACTCCTAGATGCCGGTTTTCATATATTATTGCTGTCTGATTTTCTCCTACGTGCCAAAAACTCCACTGCAGCACTCAATCCACAAACACTCCATTTAGTTCCGTTACCATCCCATGGAGTTGCTTCCGACTTCGTGCCCTTCATCTCCCTTCCTGAATCTTTCTTGTGCCCCTTTTTTTCCTACAGCACTGCCCCTTCTCTCCACAAATAGCAGCACTCTTGGTTTGCCATTGGAAGCAGACTTCCTGCGGCTCCCTTTCTCATCAGCTTCTCATTTCAAGTAATTTAAAATGTAATTTTAAATCTCTCTATTTCCTCCAGACTATTAATTTCTCTCTCCTTACTCTTCTATAGATGTCATTCTGTGTTGCACTATTCAGTAAGATGCGACTGTTGTAAAAATCTGCCACAGAGTTTTTATTCTGTATTCTTGTTTGGTATTATCATTTTTAATGATTCTTTGCAGGAAAGATGAAATCCCAGCGCAGCATCTAGCCACAGTACAAGCAGTCACACAGGACATTCTGGCATTTGCATTGCCTTTGTTCCATTCTTCTCCTGTGGCATTTAGAACTGTAGAGGGATTATTGTGAATGGCCTAAGAGTATATAAGTAGGGTAGCAGGAAGAGAATTATTTCTGGAAATTGGGAAGCATGAGGCAGGAAGCTGTGTTTTGTCCTGATCCTGAGATGTGCTGAGCCCTCTTAGGTCTCACTCCTCTTAGCCAGAGATGAAAGAACTCACTGCCAGGCAAACCTGGCCTCCTTACACTGGCAATTTCTTTGGGCAGAATGTGCCCTTCTCTTGTTGCTGTCGTCACTTGAAACCAAACTTGTCAAAGCTGTAGAAACATGTAATAAAGGCAACAGTTCTGGACTGCTTTGAGGGTCTCTGTTTTGGCCCAGCTGCTGCATCATCCTCTGCATCTGACTGGGTCCATTAAATGTGAAGATAGGTAATCCTGATATTTCAGCAATATTTTTCTTGTTATAGATGAAATCTGTAATTTCTCACAGTGTAGGGGTTCCCGGCAAGCCCAAATCCACAACCTCTGCAGTGACTGCTTGCTCACCCTACGAGTCTCATGAGACTCAGAAACCAACAGAAGCAAATTCCTCAACCCAGAGACAACCCCGGTCTGTGCAGCCCAGCATACCCTGACCCAAAACAATTTGTAACAGTAAAATAAACACTTAACCACATGGGCTAGACAGGTGAGCCCTAAGTGAAAACACATAGCGTCACACTTTCTCTCCCTCCCCTCTTTGAACGACCCTGGTGTGCAAGCTTTCAGAGGGCCTAAGCCCTTTTTGCTTCCACTCGCTCCAGCCAGGTTGCTTGTGTGGCATCACTAGAAGAGCTGTACTACACTTTTTTGAGAGTACAGAGTAACTGAGGAGCCCACCTTCCTTGGAGCTCTGAGCTCCACGGTTTCCAGAGTCCTTTCCCGTCCACACATGCAATGTTGGTGCCTGATGGATTTGAGTGCCAGAATAGCCGGCTGAAGTTTTTTTTTCCTCTTCAGAGTCTTTCAGGGTCCTGGCCCAGCTTTTCTACCTTCTTTTGAAGAATGAGGAGACTTGAATACTGGGGTGGGGCTGGAGGGGAACCACCACCAACACAAAAAGAAAATGGCTCAGAGTTCCAAGAATTACTTATTCCTCTCATAGGCCTTCCCTCTTCAAGGCCCCTTCCTTCTTTCAGTGGAAATGTCTCAGAAGGGAAGGAGAGGTCCTCGAGTGACCTTCTCTAGCTTCCCCATTTAAGAGCCTCACAGAGCCTCCTCCTCACCACAGGCCATCCCTGTAGAGCCACAATCTCCCACCAGCTTCGGGGGGTTCTCCGCTTCTTTCTGCCTCTCAAATTCCTTTGAACCAAGAACAACAGTTCAGAAAGCCTGTCCACAGCTACCATCCTCCGCGCTCTTGGAGCAAGCTGTACTCAAGAGTCCTAAATGTGCATTGGGGCCACCTCCCCCCTTGCCCATCCTCAGCTCTTTGGCAGCTCTGTGAGTGCAGAAAGAGACCCCCAGCTCCCGTGGCAGAGAGCAAGGCCAGGAGTCCCCGAGGCGAGGCTAGGGACTGTGTTCATTCCCCCAGAATGTGTCAGTGGCCTCAACCTGCTCTGTCTCCTATCACCCCTCCCTCCGTCCCTTCTGCTGGTGGGGATCTACATATGGCTGGTGCCAGACACCATGAGTGCTTGCTGGTAAACACCTCTGCCTCGGTCTCAGCTGCGAGGGCAGCCTGGTCTGGGTCCTCCAAATTGGGGGAATGAGCAGTGGTCTGTAGGGCAGCCAGTGGCCCCCCTGCTGCTTCCTACAGAGCCCTTCATGTCCAGCGGTTCTGGGGCAGATTGTCCCGAAAGGGCAGTCCCGGTCTGTGCCCAGGGAGGGACGAGGGAGGAGAGGTAAATGGAGTTATGAAATTGCAACGTGGCTGAAACCCTCCAACTGGTTCAACTTTGCAGCACCCCCTTCCCTCGGCCCCGCTCCCCCGCACGGAACAGCAGTGAACCTAAAGCAGCTCTTCTGGTCTCTTTTTCACTGAACAATGGCTCTGATCAGAGAGAAACAAAATCAGTAACATCAAGGATTAGATTATTTCTTTTCTTTATGATTGTGGCATTAATGAGCAGCTACATGTATAGAACCAGGAGGTGACTAATGTAATTAACCTGGTGTAATAATACTGCTGAGGAAGAGAGAGAGGATTATGACATACTTAGATGCCGGTATTGCACAGTTTTGTATATGTTCCCGGTACTATCGGGTTGTCTCTGACACAGGAAACTTAGCAGTGATAGATTTCAGTCTGCATCCATGCAGCTCACGCGTCTTTCTGTGTAAAACGAGGATGTGAAAGGTAGATTGCTTTCTGGGGGTTGAGGGGGGGAAGGGATTCGGTTTTGGTGGTTCCTTTCCTTAACAAAATCGTAGTAGTAATAATAAATCGTCCTTTCTCGTGAAGAATCTTCCCAAAATGTCTGCTTCTTGGAGCAAGCCTTGGGATTTCAGAGAAAGCTACAGAGACAAAGTCAGGACGCAGGGATTCACACAGCACTGGTCAGGGGGAGACAGAGGGACGGGGAACGAGCAACACCAAAACACGAGCAACTTGCAGCGAACCCGGGAAGAGCGAAGAGCAAGCACTTAAAAAAATCGTAACACCACCAACAAGAACAGTCATACACGCTTGTTTTGACATTACCCTTCCACGTTACGTTTCCCCCGTCTCCCGGGGAGAGAAACGGCTGACCGAAGTTTT